>APFE031494872.1:0-11289 GCA_000404065.3 Pinus taeda
CTTGATTTAAATGAGTTAAAGGAACTAAATCTATATGAAATGCATAAGAAACTGTAATCAAAATACCTAAGTTACTAGAAAATGATCATTTCAATAAGGAAATTACATATTACATTGCAAGATGCATTGAGTGCAAACAAGTTAAAGTGGAACATAAACAACAAACGGGATTATAACAACCACTACCCACTATTGAATGGCAATGGGAAGTAATAACCATGGAATTCATCATGGTACTGCCAAGAATAATAAAACAACATAATGCCATCATGATTGTACTTTCTAACTTGAGAAATCTCACTAATTTCATCCCTATAATGCTCACTTTTAAAGTAGTAAATATTGCAGAATTTTTTATGAAATAAATTTTCACATTGCATGGGATACCTACCACAATCATATCTAATAGAGATCCAAATTTCACATCAATATTTTGGAAACTATTATTTGAAGGCTTGGGTGCACAACTAGATTCCAAAACCACCTGGCTTCCACAAATAGAGGGCAGATAGAAAGGAAGAATCAAGTGACAAAATACATTATTTTCGTGTACATCATGAGTAAACTAAGTAAATGGGATGACTACCTCTCATTTTGTAGAATTTTCTTATAACAAATGGTTATCAAGCATCAATACAAATGAGTTCATTTGAACAACTATATTGTTGAAAATATGTTACATTGATAAGTTGGTACAATCTAATTAATAGAATCACACTTGAACTAGAAATGTTGAAGGAGATGGTGCAAGAAGTCATCAAGGTCAAACAAAACTTTAAGACATCAAAAGATAAATGTTATGTGGAAATAAAAATATTTCATAGAAAATTCAAATTTAGTCAGTGTGTATATCTTAATGTGAAACCATGAAACATTTCTAGAAATCCTAGAGCCTATGCCAACCTTGCATCCAAATATTGTAGACCCTTATAAACCTTGGAAAGAATGGTAACAATTACTTATAAACTTTATTTTTCATTAAATATTCAAGAACATACTATTTTTCATTTATTTATATTAATCAAATACGTACATGATATTAACCGTATTATTGATCAGGTTGTAATTAAGGTGGAACTAGAGGAAGGGTAACATTTCTCTAGAACCAAGCCATTATGTAGGTAAGAGTGCAATGGAAACATTTTAGGCTTGAAGAGGTTATTTTGGAGATGGAAGGTTCCATGATAGGGACATATACATCCCTATTTTCTTCATATACATTCTTGTATTAGAATAAAAATAAGGACATTGTTAACTAGGGGGGGATGGATGTAAAACCCCATTTTATATCCTTGGAAATGTTGTAGTTAAATTTATTTAAACTATGCATGGATTTATTCTTTAATGCTTTCTATATTGATCAACCGTTGAGGTAATTATGGCCATGGTGTTTGTAAACATTGTATAATTTTTACTTTTTGGCAATTAATAAAATGACGATGACCCAAGACAACAAGCCATGAGTGCCTAAAAGGGGCTAGATACCACAAAGTGGGGAAATATAAGGGGATCTAAGGGATTTATTTACTTTTTCTATATATATTCTACCTTATTGTATACACCTTATCTAAGTTATGAGTAATGATGAAAAAATTTCCTAAAGTTGAGCAATCACTCTTATATTTTAGCAAGGTATCTTCTGTAAATTACAAGGAACACAAAGTAGTGTGTGGAACTTCTTGTTAGGAGTTATGGATTAGAAATTTCAATATAAGGAGATTAAGAGGAAAGGAAAAAAGGCAAGTTTTAGAGAGGAAAAGAGTGGAAATGAAGACATAAAAATAAGTATAGATATTTGTTGAAAGATCTACAAGATGAGGAAAATATGCAAGACATTTCATGACATGAACTGAACCTTTCTATGAATACGTACATATGGAGAGAAATGGATTGAGTTTTAGAGGAAGCAATAGAAGGAATTGGATGAAAAATATTGGCATTCTATTATGTCATGGCTTCCCATAATTAGGGAAAAATTTAGGGGCTAAATTTTGTGGGCATGCTAATTTTCCATACTTTTTCCAAATAGAGGATTCACTAATTCCCATTTTTTATAAAACATATTTTCCCAAACAATATAGGATACAATTATTTTACCTCAAAAATAACCAAAATTGTATATACATTTTATAAAATCATTTGAAATTTGGATATTTCTACAAAAATATCACCAAACATTTTACAGTTTGTGTATTAGGGACTAGTAAGAGTCTCCAAGGGTTCCTCACTTTTAAGATAAATTAGTGTACTTCAAATGTTTCCTACATTTGAAACTTATATCTTCTTCCAACAATTAGGTTCTGCATGGTCATCTAGTCCATAAAAGTTATAATGTTGAGAATCCCTTATTTCCTTTATATATCACTCTATTTCATCAATTTCAAAGCAAGAGTCTATTGCTTGTGTTTGTGATCCTTCTTCCATTTTTCTTTGATTCCACTAGTTCTTGGGATTGGATTTTTGAAATCCAAGGGATGTGTTCTTGGCATATGAATATATGAAACTAATGTGCAACATTTTGTCTTATTATTCATTAACTATTCACTAAATGATTCAAAACGAGGAATTCCATAAGTAATTATAACAGGTTCATTAGTATAGTAAAAAAAGAACATGCAAAAAAAAGACAAAATATGTTTTGCCAAGTTTAGAAGGTATGGTAAGTATCTAGTGATTATCAAACTTCTTCATAACAAAAACTACAAGAAAAATTATTGTTGACATGGGAAAATGACCATTGTAAGCTTTGGATGCATACATGTAAAAAAGGCCCTATTATACCTTTCTATATTCAAACATTGAATTATGGCCTAGTGGTCATAATATAGGTTTTTATGGGTATAAATGAGACACAACTAATATCAATGCTAGAATGTAGCATGAGATACATTGAAATAAATCCTAGCTAATGGAGAGAATAAAAATATTTAAGTGACATCAACAATGGTCTTGGCAATTTTAATACAGAATATTCTTGTATTAATAATCTCAATTCATTCTTGAAATGAAGTGATAATACCACCTCTTTATCCCCCAATGAGTATGAGAACATTGCACCAACTAGGCACTATACATAATGAGATATTTTATGCAACTGAGATTAGTGTCCAACTTACTTTCTAAAATAGCCTCTAACCATTGAGAAGATCATAATTTCATATGAAGCATTAGAAAGAATAAAATAGGTGAGAATAAACATAATAACATGGGAATATTCCCAGATGGCTAAATGCTCACAACCACATGCATCAAAAGAATTGAACAAGGAAAAGTTATTTCCATGACCAAAAACAATATTGCAAGAGTAGAAAAACACTAAATAACAACATTCTCTATATTAACATATCGAGATGGTTTACAATGCAAAAAGGAATATAATAGGAATATAATTAGGTATAAATTTGGAACTTGATGGGTGCACTAGCATTTCATATTAAATACTCTATAGTTTGTTGTGACAAATTCAGTCCAATTTAGGTGGCTTCTAACCATGTTGCACATGTTATGATGATTCATATTGATCTTCACATGTAGTATATTAGGAAGGCTATATAAGGCAAGATGATGTATCTTTTGTATTACAAGACATGATCTAATTGATGATATACTTAATAAGTCATTAAAAAAATAAAGTTTTGCTAAATTTTGTATTCCTTCTTGAGCTTGAGGAAGTTGTCATTATGTAAGGGTGTTAAGCACTTGAACTATTATGTGGTGATATATGAAATGTGATACTATTCTACTAGTGTTGGTCAGGAACATGAATTGCAAATATACCTAATGGTTTGGGGCTACCTTGAATAATCAAAGTTGTCATTATTGAAATATTTTTAAGGAGTGCTTTCATACACTCAATTGTACAAATAAATCTCATATGCACTGATTTAATATGTTAAATTATGTGAATAATTTTATTATTTTGTGTATTTTTCACAATTTCTCTTTTCTTGGATTTTTGTTTTTACACTCAAATTTATCATATAAATTTGCATGAATTATTTTTATCCATGCTTCTTCTATTGTTAAATTTTATCAAACCTTGGTATGCACCACATCTCTCTATATAATTTGCATAGTTAATAGGGGCTAAATGTTTGGACCAATGACTGCAATTTTCCATTTCTTTTATCGTTTAACTATTTCTCTTGGTTATATTATTCCCTTATTTTTATATAGAATATAAAATAATAATAAAAATTACACATAGTGTTTCCTTCATTATCTAATCAAAGCCTCATAATGTAATGACAAAATTATTTTTAGCAAGGACATTAATTTTTTTTTAATATTTCACTCTTTTAGGTGAAATAATAAAATCAAGTGCACTTGAAAAACTTATTCATAAATAGTAGAAAATATTCGGAACCAAAATAGGACATTGTAAGTAACGACCACATAAATCACTAAGAACATATTGCGAAGGTGTTATTACACTTCAATAGGAACCTTTTAACTGTAACACACTTGGGATATACATAATCTTGGATAAAAACAAGATGAAGGCCTCACACCATATTTTTCTTAAATAATTATTTAAGTGAGCAACAGCTATGTGTCTAGATTACTCACGACAAGCCATATTCATATCATTAGTGTGGATGACTAAAACATGAGAACATGATTATGAACCAAACTTACAAAGCTTAGACAACTAGGAAAAAATATCAATATTACTTGAAGCTATCACATTTTGAGGTCCACATAAATCTTTAAACATAACATTGTGAGGAATGAAATTTCTATAGTTTTCCCTATGACATTAGAATGTTATAATTGATACATAGAGAGAATAATATGGGAATGATTGGGAACACAAACTATTTTGTTGTGGCTTCCCTTAACTAAGTAAAATTATAGAGGATAGACATGGTAGATGGGCTAATTTTCCATCTTTTCTCCAAAAAAAGTATTCATTATATCCATTTTTCTAAAATTGATTTTTCCAAACCTTATAGGATAAGATTATTTTAACTTAGAAATTGCCAAAATTCTACACACTTTATAAAAATTCATTAGAAATTTGAATAGTTTTACAAAATCATCACTCAACATTTTATAGTTTGCATATTAGGGGCTAGTAATATTCTCCAAGGTTTCTACACTTTAAGATAACTTAGGGTACTTAAAAATTTCCGTCCCCCTAACACTTCTGTCTTCTTCCAACAATTTGATTCTACATGGTCATATATTCCAAACAAGCTAGAAGGTTGGGAAGCCTTATTTCCTTTAAATTTCATTATTTTTTAATCATTCAAAGCAAGGGACTATCGCTTGGGTTTGTGATATTTTTTCCTTTTCTTTTTTCTTGGTCTACTTCTTAGGACCATATTTTTGTAGCAAAATGGATTTTCTCTTCGAATATGAATATATGAAACTAATGTGCAACAATTTATCCTACTTAGCATTAACTATTCATAAAATTATTCAAACAACACATTCTCTAAGAAATCGTAAAAGGTTCATTAATATAGTGAAAAAATAATAGGTAAACACAATGCTAGAGTATTTTTCACCAAGTTTGAAAAATATGGTGACAATCATACAATTATCGAGTTTCTTCGAACTAAAGACTACAAGAAAATTTCTTGTTGACATGGGAAAATGACCATTGTAAATTTCAGATGCTTACTTGGCAAAAGGGCACAATTATACCTTTTTATGTTCAAACGCCGAGTTATGGCCTAGTCACCCTAATATACGTTTCTATGAGTATAAATGTGACGTAACTAATAAGCAATGCAGGAATGTGGTATGAAATACACCTAACTAAACCATAGTTGATTGGAACAAGAAAAATATTTCATAATGAAACCAATGACACCAAAAATAGTTCCATTTATAATCAAGAATAAACTCAAATAAAATCATCTAAATTCCCTCCTGAAATGAAATGATTTAAATGATAAGAGCACTTCCTTTTCCCCCAATCATATAGTAACCAAGCCAAAATAAAATGTAACTAGGGATGTAACCTAATCAAGGTGGGATCATTACATTATTTTTCATCCGTATTCAAGATTTCATAGAGGAAAATATGGAGGAATCACCTCACATAACCTTTTTTATTGGTGAGTCAGATTTTGGTGAATTGGGATGTGAAACATTTTGGAAGTAGTTTGAGGAGTGAAATGTCGTTTTTGGGGGTAAAAAATTGTTTCTTAAATGAGGTCCCTTTTTCCACTATTCTATATAGAGATACCTTTGCAACAACACAAGGATCACCTCAATTGAAGTCAATATGCAAAATTTATGCAAATTGGAAATTTACCTTCATATTTTTTACCACCATTATCCAAGAGGATGCCAAGTTTTCCCCCATTATTCATTGAAAAGTGGATATCCACACGATCATTATGAATAAAACTCTAGAAGAGTCCATATTATAACTCTATTTATGGGTTTTGGTAGTCAAAACATAATTTCTATGAGGTTATTGGGTTTTGTTATAGCCAGGCCACTAGGAACAAAAGGGGTTACATCTTATTTGACTGCATTTTGATCCATAGATGAGAATAGTAGCCAAGAGTGGATAGGTAGAGAGAAAAGAGAGAGGATTTATGCATTGCACCATCCCACAGGTCACATGCCTCACTTCTTTGTACTTCTATATATTTTCATTCATAACACGTGTTGAGCCTCATTATTGAGTAATTATATGGGCCTTAATTGGTCTTAATTCACCTCCTAGCTTAGTCAAACCAACTATTCTCACAACTTATTGCATACTTTGGATTATATTTTTTTTATGAAATGAGTTAGAGTTGGATATTTGGCTTTGTGGTCTAGGGTGCATGTAATACAGGAATAAAGGATAAAACAAAGGAAAAATGTAGCTATAAAGGATAAAAGCAATGAACTATGGCAAAGACCTTGGTAATGACTTGAATGGGACAAGGGAAATAACTATAGAAGGTAAATCCTCCTCATTTACTATCCCTCCATTCAAATATTCCACCATGAGCTCAAAATACACACAACCATCACACCGAAGACTAAAAGACAACCAAGCAAGGGAAAGGGATAGAAAACAAGTTATCTTAAGCTGGGAGCCAAGTCTCCCTAATGGGAAGGAAGTCGTTAGAGACTTAAAATGTATAAATAGAGAGGCTTAGGACCTTAGTAGGATTCGGACTTCTAATGTAAAACTTTGTTTTATTTCTCAGCTACAAAGACTTGTGACAGTTTGCTCTATAATCCATGGTTTTTATAATAAGAATGAGTTTTGTTTAAGCCATCTTTGAGTTAACTCCGAGGGTTGAAGCTCTTGGGTTAGGGCCCGACCTAAGTAGCAAAAGCTCCTCTTCATTGTACATATCTGCTAGCATAAGAGTTTTGTTCTGTTTATTTTCTTAATTAGTTTTGATGGTTTGTTGATTCATTTTCTCAAGAACTTTTCTGGTTCTAATTCCTTTGTTTAAGTAGATTTCTAGTTCTGTTCATTTGTTTGAATAACTTCTGGTTTATTCTCATTTTCTTCAGGAGCTGCATTAGCTTTAAGTTTACTTCCATTTGTGTTTTTTAAATTCATAGGTTAGTTAGAGGAAAATATTACTATCAGGTTGTGCGTAGGTGTACCGCCCTCATCTCCTCCCTCTAGGACCATGACTTGAGGTGGAGACCCTTCAATAGCCCCAAAAACATAGGTCTCTAGTTCTCGCATGGGTTATGGAGTTCGTTGTTTCAAGAAGTTGTTTGTTAACCCACACTGGTTCTCTCTATCATTTTCATTTGAAACCACCTTTAGCACACTCCTCATGCATCACTTCATCATCATCAAATCACCAATAAACCTTCACAATCACCATCCAATTCACTATTTTCTCCAACTAATTCCTCGCGTGGAGTCCACCACTCACTTTATGAACTTTAAGTCCCCACTATCGATCTCCCTTGCCTGATCTGACGACCATTGTGTTACCTCCACACCTTTAGGCACTTTAAACCTTGACCATCGATCTGCCTTACCTAATCCAACAGTTGTCGCTTCACCCAATCGCCAACTAGCGTGGCTGATCTCCACCATTGATCAACCCTATCTGATCCAACATCTATCGCGCAATCTCGTGAGGATTAGTTCATGAATGTTATCCACTTGAGAGCATGCGAGAAAAGTGGTTTTCTAATGCTACGTGTCTCGTAGTAAGGCTAATCTCATGAAATTTCCAAAAATTACCTACAGCCTGAAGGGCACACGAGAAACTACTTACTGCCTTAGAAACCCGCTCCCTCATTTCCGCACGTTTCTTTTCCTCATGATATGATCTCTGCTATCCATCTCTTGACTTCACCGCGTGATAAGATCTCAGTCGGCCATCGCTCCTGTTAGCCTTGTCCATCCATCCCTTTACTTAACCTGTGTGATATGATCTCCACCATTCATCATGTGCGTTCATCCTATTCATCCATCTAGTTGCTTAAGCCTTCACAATGAGACCTCAACTGTTCATCATGTTCATTAACCCTGTTCACCCATATATCTACATAACCTCCTGTGATCCAATCTCCACCATTCATTCGCCTTTCACCCGACTGATCCAACGGCTCTTATGCACTATTACTCCCTCATGTCCTCCTTTCATTAATTTCAACCTCCGATGATTTTTCTGATTGAAACCTGATTTAGCCTAAGTCTCTTTATTACACCTTAGTCTAGTTTTGATGTTCTTTGCTTCTGCAACTTAGATAATTAACATTAGGTTAGTGTTAATTTAGCAATTCTTCTTAGAATAGTTGTTTAATTAGTTAGTTAGTTTATGGTGTAATTTTAGCATTTCATGTTGTTTTCTTCATTACTGCCGTAGAGTAGCTCTCTCATAGAATAGGTTTGGTCTCCTTCCATCAAAGAATTAAGCTTCTTCTGACCTTATAGAACTTTGGCTTGGAACCCCTGGGGTCTCTTACTAGACAAACAGTGATAACAAGGAGCACCTTCACTTCTACTTGTACATATAACACTATCACATCCAAGTTTGTACGAACCCTGGGTTGATAATTAAAGCTGGTAGCCTTGGGAATTGCAGCATTGTTGTTGCAATACCTAGGCTCATCACTTTTTGGCGATGTTTCTGGGGAGGTGTCTAAGTATAAGTAATTACTACCTACTTCTATTTCTAGTCTCCAAACTTTCTTTTCTTCTACTTCTAATCTTCAACTTTCTTCCATTAGTTTATTTCTACAAAAGTAGTCTAGTTTCTTTCTTTCTTTCAGTTTTCATTATCTTCTTTCCTTTCCATTATGCAAGTACTTTCTAGCTTTAACAAAATATTACTAAAACCAACCCAAAAACATTTCCTTTCATGCCTCGCAGGATTAGGGACACTTCAAGGGAATTCTTGTCAAATACCCCCACTGCATCCAACAAGCAACCTTCTCTCTTCTTCAATGACAGTGAATTGGAAGACCCTTTAGGTGAGCAACCTTACCTATTTAAGGAACCTACAGAAGAAGAAGAAGAGGAAGAACCCATTCCTACTGAACCAATGGCTGGAAACCAAAATGACAGGAGAGATGGAGAGAGAATTGAGAGTGCCTTCCCAATGAGGGAAACCAATGGGGACACCAAGATGAAGAATATAAGCCCCTCTACTCTACCTCATTTCCATGGCCTGAACACAGAGAACCCTGACACTTTCCTATTTGAATTTGTTGTTATATGTCAAACCTATGACTATATAGATGATGAGAAAAAGTTAAAACTATTCCCATCTACCCTCAAGGATGCATCATTGTGTTGGTTCATGGGTTTACTTGGAGATAGGATCACAACTTAGGCTTAGATACAACAAAATTTTAACAACAAATATAGGGACTACTGTAGGTCAAAGGACACTAAAGAAGATATTTTTAGGATGCCAATATACCAGGGTGAATCCCTAGAACACTATGTAGAAAGGTTCCAGATTAGTTACAAAAGGGCCAGGTGCACACAAGACCCTAAGTCACCGAAGTTGGTCTTGCTTAGAGGAGTAAGGGAAGATCTTCTGGATACCTTAAATATGATAGAAGGAGGAGATATCTACCAATTACCCTATGAGTATATTAAGACTATCCTTAGAAACCATTCTAGGGCAGCCATGCAAAAGGGTAAGGGTAGTCAACCTATGGCCAGCATATGATCCTCTAACTTATCCATCAAGGGTGAAATTGGAAATATGTTGGAAGATTTCAAAAGTAACATGATGCAAACCCTTGCCTTAAAATTGGATACCATGAACATCAAAAGGAAGAAAGAGGAAGCAGAGAGAGACTTGGCCATATTTTATCATGGATGCACTAGGAGGCATCCTAGGGACGAATTTCCATTGAATTGTATTAAGATTTGCTCAGTCTGTGAAGAAAACCACTCCACAGACAAGTGCACTTCTTTACCTGGACTCAGAGTTGTATATCAAGGAGCTGAAGGGGTCAATGAGCATATTTGCTACATCAACCAAAGAAGACCTCCTGGGCCTAGACCATACGAGCAAGGTATGCAAGGGCCATTCCATGCATATTACAGCCCCAACCAAACCACAACTATACCTTCTTGGGGACCCCACGCTCATACTTCTTGGTCTACACCCCCTCCTTGGTCTTATGCATCTCAGTATCAATCCCAGCTAGACAACCAATCATTTCAACCTTATGTTTAGCCACAACATCAGTGGAACACCCCACCTTAGGGGTGCAGGCCCCAATTCAATGATGTTCCATCCCTATTGCCTCCACCACCTACCCAACAACAACTCTTGCACACTGCTCCACCTAAGCAACCCCGGATGCCTACCCAGCCAAATCCAAACCCAAAAAATAGGCAGGCTCAACAGGCATACAATGGACAGGCAACATACCTAGCTTATGTTGTAGAAAGCCAGTAGATCAACCTAAGATAAGGGAGAATTATCCCTTAACAAACCTCCCTCTCCACGTAGGGAGGTTAAGCAACCTTAAAGTAAATTCACCCTTTCCTGAGAGATTAACCCAACCACTCCCACTTACCCCAGAAGAAACTGAACTTCTGGGAGAATTGAAGAATCTATGTGTAAAGATCCCCCTTCTCCAAGCAATCAAAGATGTTCCCATTTATAATAAGTTTATAAAGGAGAAGTGCTTCAAGAATCCAGAAAGAAGAAAAGGCACACCTGTACCATCAATGTCATTGGGCAGTTGTCTAACTTAATGCTGGGGCAAGTAATATGTCCAAAATATTTAGACCCTAAAATCCTGTGGTAGATGTCCACACCAATGACACCATTGTCCCACACACTCTAATTAATCTTGGGGCTACCATTAATATGATGACCAAGGACA
>APFE031494872.1:17732-44684 GCA_000404065.3 Pinus taeda
CTTAGGACCCCTATAAAATGGTCAGTCTTCAGAGACTTACCAGCAGAGGATGACATCAAAACCCTCATCTATGATGTTAGTCCTTCTGTTAGTGAGGAGGAGGCAAAATAAGAAGAAGATACAGAGGTAGATGGGATGAGATGAATAAAGAAGAAACTCATACAAAGGAACATGCTAAAACAAAAGGAGGATGGTGCTAAAATAGAAGAAGAAACTGATGGATATGAGAAAGAACAACAAAAGGAAGAAGGGCTTAATTCTTCCAATGGAGACGCCATAGTAGCATTATCTTGTCATTAGGGATGAAGCTAAATATTCAAATTTCATGAAGGTAGACTCACTTCATCCTTGGAAATGATGCCAAAAATGTTGCAATAAAATCTAGTAGGCCTTGGAGAGGGGTTGTTGGAAATACAGAGAGTGGAGTGAATGCATATTTCTTATCAATTATTATTTTTAATCTTTCAATGAATTAATTATCTTTAACAATTCATCAACATAAATAGTAAAAAACAACACCATTCAACAATGTGTAGTAATAAAGGAAGTAGACATGAATAATTTTAGGTTTAAAACCCCCTTCGGGTTAAAAACCAGTGAATGCTTCTTAATATTTTATTTCAAAATAATTACATCAAGTTTTCAACTCCAAATGAAGGAGGCTCAAGCCCCTTGATTTACAAGCTCTGACCTGTAGTATCCTCCAACACCCTTTTTACCAAATTCAACTCGGAGGACACTTCAACACCATATATCTTAAGATCTAATCTTACAGATGCTCCAACACCTTATGTACCAGCTTGCAATTGGAAAAATGCACCAATACCCTCTATAGAATCCAACATGCCCTAGCCCCACCTTGCCACCCTAAAGTATTCTTAGGCTCCAACCTAAAGGTGGATCCAACCACCTTCCTTGAACCACTTTGCCACCCTAATAAGCAAGAGGCCACTTGCCCTGAAGACTCCAACCTTTCGAACTCACACTCACGGACCATGTTTCACAATTTTTAGACTAGATCCCATTATGTTATAAATCAATATAAAGAAAATTTAATGCTGGTTATGTTGCTCTTTCTTGGTATGTATATCATGGTCAAGTCTTGGCATCCTCACTTCTCAATGCTTCTCAACTTGACCATTGCACTACAATACTTCAAACACTCAAAATACGTCTCTGTTATATCAGAATGCCAAATAAAACCACTGCACAATCTCTGACCACTCTGCAATCTATACTTAAATAAATCATTTTTATGTCTCAAGTCATTGTCACTATCAGATCAAGTCAGATCATCACATCAATCATGTCACAATCATCATTGTCTAGCACTATCACATCTCTCACATTTATATTTTATCCCAAGAAGGTTGTCATATATGGTTATTCTACTATGTCATCAATCCAACATCCCTTCAATGATATCAAAGCATTGACATGTCTAATAAAAGATATCAATTACAAAAATACACTATTAAGTACCATGTGTACTCTTACTAACATAATATTATTGTAGTTGTAACTATCATAAAGCCACAATCATATATCATAGATTAGACATGTCACTGTCACATAAGTTACTGTCATTTTTGGTTTATATTAAGGATTCACTGTCAAATCATATATAAATATCATCAAGAGAGGGATATTGTCAAATCACATCACTGTTTATCAAATCCTTTATTGTAATGACCATATTATTTAACACAACTCACCATTGTCATGCATATCCACACTTTTGTTACAATCATTATTATCAAAAATTATATTTACTACTATAATGGTCATACAGAGTTATTGCCAATCTATAGCATAGTCATACCAACATTGCTTGGTTAATTCAAGTCACATTAGTTTTTCACTCTGAACCAAACTAAATTCGAAATTAATGATTGGCTTAGTGCATTTGATCCTTCAATTTGTTCAATGATACATAATGAGATTACTTCCATTGTCTTATATTGAGAATCATTGTCATATATTGACAAGGGTACCTATGACAAAGGTGTCTTTACATGTCACAATCAATTTTATAGGTCTGTGTGTCAAGTCACTGTCAATTTTGTATGTCTATTTCAAGTTTATAGGTCAGGTCCATAGGTAAATTTTGTATGTCAAGTTTATATGTCAATAAGTTAAATCATTGTCAAACAAGTTAACATCTTATATCATTGCCATATCATTTTTTTAGGTTGTTGTCACTTTTCGAAATCAAGGAAAAACAAAGGTTGTTATTTCCATAATTATCAATAAATAATAGAGGGGCCAAGTCAAGTTTTTAAGGGTCAATATGTATCTCTTCGCTAGGTCTCAAAATTTGCATTCAAGTCTCTCACATAAAGATGAATATATTGAAACTTCAGATAGTAGTATATGTTATCCCGAAACAAGAGCTTACCAAGAGTAAATATTATAGGCCAGTAGTCAAGCCCTCATTTCATAGTAAGATACCAATTGTAGTGAACCTCATGAAATTGTAATGAATTTTAGGCCCAATAAATTCATTGCAAATTATGCTCTAGCTGCACAAGTTTAGGTCTCTACATAAGGAAACCCTAGACAAAATTTTTAGGTGAAAAGCACAGAAACCCACATGAATCGCTAGTCCCCTTTCAAGCTGCAAGGGTGAAGGCTAGAGATCAAGAATCTGCATAGTTTATGCCCTAGTTTGGGGCTAAATATTACAAGGAGACCGCATACCTTTTCTATGGTTAATGATGCCCTAGAAAATGCTAAAAACATCTACACTATGGTTACACTTCTTGAGTTAGACCTACAATAGAATAGGTCTTGTGTATCCCAAATACCCAAGGTAAGGCACAAGAAACCAAAACCCTCAACAAATATTTCATTGTAATTTCCTCATTTTCTTCACAAAGTTTGATCTTAATGTTAGTTTTATTCAAGATGTGTATGTTAGAGATGAGGTTTAGGCCTCTTTTTATAGGCTAAGGAGGGGCTTCTAGGATCATTCGAATTCCTAGTTAGATGGATGACCTTTTAAATATTTAATTAGCTTGGAGAGAAAAAAAAACTTTTGGGTTATTAAAATTTGAATTCTAATTTATCTTTTGAAAAGAAAACCCTCACTAGCCCTTAAAATATTTATATTTAAGTCTTTGTCCATAGGTTACACTATTTTGATTTTTGGAGAGAAGCGTCAATGCTTGATCATTTGTCTTTTTCCATAGAATATGTTATTTTAATCTAAGGTGAGTTATTTTGTGAACTTTTTATTTGACCTAGGTGTAGGAACTATATGGCCATCCTCTAGGGTTTTGCCCCATTGACTGGGGTCTTGAACTTCAAACGTGAAAATCTCTTAAACCGAGAGGCCTCTTGGGATGTGAAACATACCACTAGAATAGAATCTACAAGGGTAATCCATTGAAGAGGATATCCAAGGAAAAATCAATGATTTTCTACGCCAAAAGCCTTGAACAAGTTTGGGGTACGTCCTTAGTATAGAGAACCCAAACTCTAGGAATAAGGTTTTCGACCATCTGACCGTGGACCTTCCATATTGATGTAATCTGAACAAACATAAGAGTGTTCATTCCTAGTTTGACATCAATGAATGGTGTTTTAGTCAAATTCAAGCCCTAGGTTTGACATCATTGAAAACACCATCTAGCAATATCCCCCTTTGTCATTTAAGGGAACACTCATACTCCTTTTGCTATTATAACTCCCCTTGACTTCATGCTTCAATATCCTTCTAATTATTTATCTCCCTCTTTTACATCAATGGAAAAGGGTGACTCCCCCTGAGGATCTGCCTACTTCCTATGGACTTGGAACCTACGTGTGCTTCCTCTTGCCTTTCCAAACTGAAATAGATCAATATGAACCTGTAATCTACCTGTGCTCCCCCTGATGAAGTACCTTCTTTGTCTTCCTCCAAAGTACGTGATAGTCTTCAAAATTATTTCCTCAATGTTTGTTGCAATAATATATCTCCCCCTGTCATGCAATGCTTCATATGGATTGCCACTACCGATTTGCCTTTCACAACTTGCAATAGTTGATACCTTCTACAATTTGTTCTGCAAACAATGTTGATGATTCCTTTGAGTTCTTCTAATGATCAACCATTCTGGACATGTATTCCTTGAATTTTTTTCATTTCTTTGAAATTGTTCTAATCTCATGAATCTGACACATTTGACTTGCAGTTGTTATTCTTCCCATAATATTGCATATATGTAAATTGTTGGCCTGAAAAATAGATAGATATTTAACACATCAAAATAATGCTGCATAGAACCCCTCTTCAAAATTTAGGGATTCAACAAGCCAATTTTTTCAAAATAATGTATCACTTAGCTCTTCTGATGGATCATCCTAAACCATGCTATCGTCCAATGTTCTTGTTGATTCATCATGACCTTTTTCCATTACAAAACCTAAAAGAATTATTGTTGAGACTTTCTTATCTGCCTGATCTTCTTGTACCTATTTTCTTCTCCAGACCTTCTTGTACCTAATGTTAGGTTTGTCATTCATGGTTGATTCCATCTTGTACCTGCAATCTTGAGTTATGCATCCATAGTTATGACATTTGAAACATTCAATGTTGGTATTTTTGTTCATGGAAGATTCCATCTTGTATATGTAATCTTGAGATATATGGCCATAGTTATTTCATTTGAAACATTCAATATTTGGCCTAGGTTATGTAGTAACTAACATGTACGTTTTACTGACAAAGCGATCATGAACCCTGCCTTGTGATCCTACGAACCTGCTTCTATGATTTTGATAATACCCTTGATAATTGAACCTGTAAATTTGTTTCAATCCCTAGCCATATTTGCAAAGTTATTACATGAAAAAAACTAACCATTAAATGAATTAGCATACCTAGATGAGTTATTTTGTCTAGATCGTCTTCTATATTCATTCTTCTTCAGAGGCAGTGCTGTAGTCTTTTGTTGTCCTTTGTTCTTGATTGCTTCAACATTATTATTTGAAGCTGCAACATTCTCAATCTTCTTTGGTCTTTCATCTTGATTAGTCTTTCCATCAATCTGATCTTGCAAGTTCTTAAATCTTGTGCCTTTGTTACATGGAGCTTTGTCTTCTTCTTCTACCTTCATCTTCAACTGAACCAATTCTTTATTTTTCCTGTCAATAACCTACAAGTGTTATTTTTTCCAATACTTGAACTTGTTGATTTCAATAAGAGCTACATCAAGTTATTATTTATTTTGAACAAGGCTGCCTTGAAACTAAATTTTGAACATTTGTCTTCTTCTTTTTTCTTCTTCTATTTGTAGCTTTAAAAGAATGACCTTTTCTTCTTCTCTGTTGAGGACCTGTACCTTTTCCTTCTTCTTTTCATCTTCTTTCTTGAGCCTATCTATTTCTACTAAGGATGCATCTAATTCCTTTAGTTTTTTATAAGCTTTAGATATGTACATTTGATAAGATTCCTTTAATTGTCTTGCCAGATCTTTCTCTTTACTTTTTGCTTCCTACACTTGGAGTTTCAAAAGAGAAACTTCTTCCTTGAGTGTGTTATTTTCCCTTTATGTGTTCTTCAATTCTTTGTTACTTTCTTCAAGTTCTTTTTTAAGTGATTATTGAAATTTTCTAGCATCTTCCAGCTGCACTTTAAGATTGATGATGATATCCTTTAATTATTCATTCTTCTTATTGAGGCTTCTAACGCATTCTTTTGCTATTTTCAGTTCAACTTCCACAAATTTGACTTTTTCTTTTTCAAACTTAAGCTCCTTCGTAACTCTGAAATTTTTATTTTGAAATTCAATCTCGTTCATCTCTTTGCATTATTCTTCATAAACTTCCTTCATTATATCATTTTCCTTGTTAGTGATAATAGGATCTGAAATCATTTTGATACCTGGAACTTCCTTTAAATCCTTTGAATTCCTGGCAACTTTCCTTTTTTATTTTCCCATCTCTGCACTCTGAGATTTCCTTCCAACTATTAAGCTGCTAGTGAAGGAACTTTCTTTGATTCCAATTGCTAGAAATACTCGGAGGGGGTTGAATCAATATTTCTTATCATTTAGTATTTTTAATATTTCAGATAATTAATTATCTTTAACATTTCATAAAAATAAATAGTAAACAGCACCATTCAACAATGTTCATTAATAAATATAGTATACACATATATGTTTTTATGGAAAACCTCCTCCGAGTCAAAAACCATCAAATACTTCTTAATATTTGTATTTCAAAATAGTAACATCAAGTTTTCAACTCCAACTAAAGGAGGCTCCAACCCCCTAATTTACAGGCTCCAACTTGTAGGATGCTCCAACACCCTGTTTATCAATTGCAACTGGGAGTATGCTTCAACACCTTAGATTGCAGGCTCCAACATGACGGATGATCCAACACTCTATGTACCATTTGTAACTAGATGGATGCTCCAGTGCTCTCTATAGGCTCAAACCTACCCTAGCACCGCCCTACCACCCTGAAGTGTTTTTAGGATCCAACCTAAAGGTGACTCTAACCACCTACCTTGCACCACCCTGCCACCCTGATCAACAAGCTACCACATTCCCTGAAGGCTCGGTTACTGCTCAAAATAATAGGTTTCCTAGGAGGGGTTCCTATACGGAAACTACTAGGTCAATGAAAAAAATGGAGTGATAGCCCACTGTCACATTAGCTAAGGCTCCTGACTCTTTATGGACTTTCACCAATGGGAGGAGACCCGATATAATGGGAATCATAATAATGAGTATGTCAATGAGAGGAATAAAAGGTGATTCCAATGGCCTATTCACAAGAGGGGAGCAAATGTATGGCTTTCTTTCTTGAGAATCAAGGTGTAAGGCTGTCTAGGAAGGTCCAAGGGTATTTTAAGGGCTAAGGTTTGAGGATAATATGTGTAAAGGAGATGCCTAGTCCTAGAAATCCTTGGGAAAACTTGGTTTCCAAGTGGTCTTTGTTAGGTCACTATAATAATAGTGTATCCCCTTATTGTTATTATTAGTGTAACTCCATTATTGTTATTTTTGTCCCCATTTAGCTCCTATATTATTATTGTTGTGCCCCATAGAAACCCACTAGTGTTATTGTTGTGCCCTTACATTATTATTGTTGGGTAGGCTTTGATTATATTGTTACCCCTTAAACTCCTATATATACAAAGGATGTGTTGTCATTTGTATCATCAAATAATTGTTCATTTATGTAATGTAAAGGAGGTTTCCCCCTTGAAGAGGATACCTTTTAAGTCATTGATCTCTTTTTTTATGAGATGGTGCACAACATTTGGTATCAGAGCTTTGGATTCTAGGGTTTCACTGCAACAAATAGGTCATCGTAGGATTTTAGCTATAACATTTTTTATAAGAAGGTTAAGAAACTGAAATTTTTACCGCGAGGAGCAGAAATCCTTTTGAACGTCTTGTAAAAATTTCAGATCTTGTTTCAACATATCTTCACAGATATGGTTTGAGAACGTTAGGGTTTTTGCATGTTCGAGAATTTCCTCTCAAATAGGTGACCTTGGGAAAATCATCATAGCTTCCTCTATGAGAATCATATTTAAATTCTGTAAAAAGTGACTGAAAGAGAATGGACTGTAGTATCGTTCTCATCATTTTCAGTGCCGAAGATCACAACAATGACATGTGGAATTCCATATAAGTTAGCTCTACTAAACTAGTCCATAATCACGTCATTGTCGGAGATTGGGCATAATTTTATCTTGAAGAATCCAAATTTGGTCTGAGTTATCACAATGGAAGGAACACTTATAGGTATACCACATGACCAAATTTTACATCTTTGATATCTGATCATAGAGATATAAAAGTTTCAATATCGAGCTCCTAAAAAGCAAGAAAAAAGTTTGTATTTTTTAATTTTGAATAAATTTTGTTTGAAAATTAGTTTTAATGGATTCAAAGGGAATATTGAAGTATATATATCAGTATTTGGTTATAAAATTCCTATCAAACAAAATACTTCTACACCCATGTTGGGTCTTGAAAATGTCATTCATTTCCATTACACTTTCACTATTATGTCCATTATATCACCTCCATTTCACCTCCATTTCACTACTATGTCACTACATTCATCCCACTTTCATTATCATTGCGCCACATTTATGTTTTTCCAAAATTTATTAATTCTTAGCCTTTTTAAGTGAATTTGTAGTTAAAAATTAGAAAATAATGTGCATGTTCGTATACCTAACAAGTGGGTTGATATTATTGACATGTGTAGGTCAAAAAGAGGCTTCTAGAATACCTTTATGTGGCACCCTAAGGCAAAATTCAAATTTGAGTGGAGACAATCATGGGATCATGAGGATATGTGTCACATCTCCTAATTGTATTGAAACTCTAAGAAGACATGTGTCTTATCAGTTCCTATTTTGATGAGGACTCTAGAGGTAGAGGGAGAGATTCATGGACTCTCATTAATGAGATGGCTTCTCATGTTTTTGTATAAATAGGAGATCTATCTCCTTCATTTGTTATCTTAGCTTTTTAGTTCTTAAGCTTGTAGCTTTTTGTTAGCTCTTTAGCTTGGAGCTTGTAGTTCTTCTTTGATGGCTTTGGAAAGCTTTAGAGAGCTTTGTTGTACTTTGTAATTTTGAAGAATTTGAATAAAGCTTTGATGTTTTCAACATGGAAGGAGATGTGAAGTAGATGTCATGGAGCACATTAGAATGTACGATAGAGTAGATTTTGTTTTGAAGTTTTTCTTTGATTTCATTCAAGTATGTCATTTTATTTCTTTCAAGTTTGATAGATTAGAGTTTCCATTCATGCAATTTTAATTCATGCAAGTGTGCTCAACCGGTTGATTGTAGATTAGTTTTTATTTACATGTTCTTGTATTTGCTTATTAGTTGTTGCATCAAGTGGTGATCTAAGACTTGCTTCCTCTATTGAACTTTAGTTTTAATTCCAGTTCTTATGCTTTTATTTTAATGAGATTTGTTTACTGCTTTTAGATAGTTTAGATATCAGTTCTTCATGCTATATAATGATATCTCTAGTCCCTTTAGCTTAACCCCATTTTAGAAGTTAATTGGCGAGCTATTGTGATTATAGGTGAAGTAATTTGATTTTGCTTTCATTAGTCTGCAAATAGATAGTTTAGATATCAGTTCTTCATGCTATATGATGATATCTCCAGTGCCTTTAGCTTAACCCCATTTTAGAAGTTAATTGGCGAGCTATTGTGATTATAGGTGAAGTAATTGATTTTGTTTTTATTAGTCTGCAAGTAGATAGTTAAAATGTCATTCTTTCATGCCATATGATGATATTTCCGGAGTCTTTAGCTTAACCCCATTTTAGAAGTTAATTGACGAAATATTGTGATTATGGGTGAAATCAGTGACTAGTTTCCAGCTTCTTTACTTTTTGGTTTTGAGTGCAGTAGTTTATTAGATTTCAATTTTGTAATTAGATGGACAACAGAGATAATAGCCTCATTTTCAGTACTTCATCTTTAGCTTGATTTATGTAGCTACATGTCTACACTTTTGTTTAAGTTTTGATTTTATAAATAGCATGTTTTGAGATCTTTGAAGTGCTAAGTTTGGAAATTAATATAAGAGGCATAAACCTTGTCTTCAATTCTACATCCATACTTGATCTTTAAAAGTATTCTTAAAACCTTAGACTAGGATTTCCATTTGCATTAAACACTTCAGGAGACCAACAAGAACAAAATCCGAAAACAACATAAACTATAAAACAACGAAGTAAGAAAAAAGGTTAACTAAGCACATATGGTGCACCACATTTCATCAATTTACGATACCCAAATTGATAATTTATGTAGAGCAATTTGAGACGTTAAATTGACTATACATTTTGGCGCCGTTGCTGGGGAAGTGTAATTAGGAGACCTTATTTCTTACATCTAAAAAAATAATAATAGTTTCTTGAGTATGCTCTCCTCCTACAACTTTGTGTGATCTAGAGGATCAGAAAAAGAATTGTTATGTTAAAAAAAACAAAAAAAAAAAGAGAAAAAACGGGGACAAAATAAACTTCATCATTTTATTTGATTCAATAATAAAAAAAACCAATAAAAAAAAATGAAACCCAACTGCTTTGATAGGTTCAATTGTCCAAGATTGACTGGTTATGGTTTGTAGTGGCCCTCAAAACACTATGTCCTATTTTAATAAGATTCTGCAAATTAGTTGCGGAATGCAGCTTGATTCCGCAACTAACTGTGAATTTCACAGCTAATTCCAAGGTTTAGCAGGTTACAGGCATCCAATGAAGAAACCGACCACATGGGCATCTCCAGAATTGTCCCAACATGGATTCTATCCTAGTCACCCAGCCCAAATTGATAAAAAATCAACTTAAGACCTCAATCAAAGTCCTGTTTTTAGCATATTTACCTTGAAGTCTTTGTTGCCTGAAATTGAAAATCATTACATTCTTATAAAATTTCACAATTTCAGAGAAAAAAAAGGGAAACAACCTATGGCTATTTCCAATCCTAGTTTCCACTATGGCCTCAATAGAAACCTGCATTCTTTGTGGTAATTTTGGTACTGATATTAGATGTTGACTTGGGTACAAGTGCCATTTTGCCCATGGTGAAAATGAGCGTGGGAAAGTAAATGCAGTACCACACAATCTCAAAGATGATCTGGCAACAAGACCTTTTGGTAGTAGGTTCCCAGTTGGTGGCTTAGATGGAAAGCCTCGAGGTCATCCTGGCTATCATGAGGTTACTCCTCCTAGTATGGTAGTTGTAGCTACATTTGGTGCTTCAGTAACTGCAAGAAAAATATAAATATTGGTGTTGCACTTGCTCATGTTTTAATTTGGAAAGGTGGTGTAAACTCTAAGTAAATTTGTCATTCAATTGGTGCAAAATTGGCTATAAGAGATTATGAGTCTGATACTAACCTAAAGAATATTGAGTGGGAAAGCAATTTTGATCAAATAAAGGAAGTCAGTGCCTTGGTTTGTTAACTAATCGTGCACACGAGTACTACATTGCCTGTAAAGTAGATTTCATTTACTACAAACAATTTAAAAACCATGACCATTAGGAATCAATAAGCATAAATAGCAGACCTGCAAATGAAATTCAACCATAGTAATTCAGGAAAAACGCAAAACAGGAAAAAAAAATGTCAAACTTAAACTACACAGACCAGCCAAATAGAGACAAATTTGGGAAAAATAAAACATGAGTTTTTTTGGAAATAGCGTCAATTAGATAACCCAGAAATCGTTTTAGGGAATTTGAAGCGTTTTGGGAGATATCCTTGGTTCTTTGAAGTCCATTTTTGTAGGTCGCGAGAGGAAAAAACAGAATTCGAATTAATTTACTGGCAGTTTGATTTAATTTAGTTGCTTCCTATTTGAAATCAATGACATGCTAATAATTAACCGTTTACTGATTATACATCTCCCGCCTCTTGCCACCCATCTGTAACTCATGAACACCTGCTTTGCCACTTCCCGTTTAATAGCAAGATGGTTGAATACGACACTATTTGAATGGTTACTTAAATGACATGAGTGTTTCAGATTCGGAAGGAAGGACTCTTAGACAATTAAATTCAGAGGTTATTAATGAATTGATAGACGTGGCTTTTCCTCATTGAAACTCTCGATTTCTACTTCCGCTGCCTTTTTCTTATCAACTCAAAACTTCTCGGGTTTTACTTAGTCTTTCAAGTTTTGTTTACGAGTAATACTCTACCTCTACGTAAACTATCTGTACACCGAATTCTGCAACCCTCACACTATTTCTGTCCATATGAGCCTTCTCACTTTGAAAATCCTTCTTTATTTCGTACTCAGTATTTTTTTAGTTCCATACCCATCAGTTTTCTCCATGGTATTCTTCATTTCCTATTCATACAACCGTTTTGCTTCCACATAACCACTCTGTTTTCATATATCCGTCTTCGACATTGGTGTTTACGCAATAAAAAAAGGCAGAATGGGTCTCATTGTGAGGACAAAGCCTGAAGGAGTCAAACTCATAGAAGGATACTCACAACTAAAAGGAACATTGAAAAAGGACTGGTTGGCTAAATTTTATCAAAAAGTTCAAAGGCCATAACAAGGAGGTTACAAAAACATTTGCAGGAGAATTCAATGGAGTAGAAGTAGAAATTGGGGATGTAAAGTTTTCAGTGATTGAGACTTCTATTGCAGCAGTAACAATACTACCAAAGCATGGAAAAAGGTGGTTCAAAAACATTGCCACACTTGCCACATTGTTGTCAAGTTTGCAGGTTGTCGAAACCTTTGTTGAGTATCCTCCATTAGGTCATTTTGCAGTCAGGGATATGCGTTAGACAGTTGCTATAGGAGTCATCAAAGCTATTGAAAATATCATACATTTCCATTACTCTGATATATTTTCATCAGTAAAACTATTTTTCTTCATATACCATTTACAAAGTTTTTTATTTTTTAGGTAGACATAAAGAAAATTTAAAAAAAATAATAATATAGCAGATCATGAATAATTGGTCTTGTCCACCAGTTGTGAACTTAGGCTCTCTCTCCTTGGTACTTGGCTGCATAAAATCTCTTTTCCAATAACTTAAATCAGAAAACTGATGGTTGGTTGTCTTTTAGCTGCAAAATGCAGTTCTATTCCGCAGCTAATAGACAATTCTGCAGCCATTTTCATACTTCTATAAGTTATAGGTGTCAAGAGACGAAACCGACCACATGGGTAGCTGGGGAAATGTCAGTACATGGATGGTGTCCTATCCATTTGATCCAAATCGATGAAAAAGACCCCAGTCAAAGGAAATTCAAGGTGTGTGTTATCACTAAGTCGCCACATTAAGTCACTGCATGTCAAAAAAAAAAAATGAATCAATGAAATGAATAAGTTATTTGTGCACTTTTCTGAAGGTATTGATTAAATTTGGACTGATGATAAAAGATGAATGGCTAACTTTTTATTCAAAATTTTTAGCTACAGAAACTATGCGCATTCCACAGCTAAAGTCCAATTCCGCAGTTGTTCTCCAATTCCGCAGCTGAAAAACCTCATTGTTCAAATCAGCCTAACTTTCTCATACGAAATCAGATTTTGATGATTCAAGTATCATTGGAAAGATATCAACAAGATCTACACAATGAGTAATCCATCATTAGAGTATGAAATGGTAAATAATGAAATAAATTTTTTAAAAGAAGAAACATTCAACTTGAAGCACTAATTCCAAAGCAGGTATAATTTTTTTTTATTTTTCCTTTGAGAACTTGTTTCAGTAATACAAATTCTTAGTTTTGTGTGTAAATATCATAACTAGAAAGATTGATCACCTCTCTCCTTTGATAATCTTACATTCCATTGCAGAATAAGTATTATTTTTTTTTGCAGGTTCCAAGAGGAAGGACAAATGACTACAAGAGAATGATGTCTCTCTAAGAGACCAATTTGTTTCATAAGAGGATGATCAGCAACAAAGAGGAAATATGTTGATGCAAAATTAGATCCAAACACTCGAAAAACTTTCAGATACTATTATCTCCATCACATCCATACCTCATAATAGACCATTCACCTCATTTCACTTCATATTTTCTATTTACATTCACATACACTTTTAATCTCTTTTTGTCTATTCATTACCCACAAATAAAAGTAAGAGACTCATTCACATGCTTATTGCCCATTTCCATTTCTACTCTCCATTGCCATCTTCCATTTTCATCTTCCCCTTTCTGCCATTTTCATTCTCCAAATAAGCCCTGCGTGTCTTAATGGAAATTTCCCATGCTAAAAAACAATGGGAATACATTAATGTCCCTTGTTCATCAAATCTTCTAGGTGACTCGACATTGGCAAAACTATTCGTACCTATCAAGATGTGTTTGGGCATCTTGACTCTCATTTTCATCAATGGTGAGAGTTCTCGTGTTTACTAGTGGCATCTATTAATGGCCACTAAGTCAACAATTTCCCACTATGTTCGACATCGAAACATCTTTTCACATAGTAGGAATTGTGCCAATGAGTTTTGAAGACATGAAAACTATTACTTTCAACATTTTGAAGCAGATTCAACAAGTTTAAGTAGAAGCAATAAAAAGTCATCTTAACTCTTTATCAATGACTCTTCTTGTTCAGCCACTTGAAGAAGAATATGATCAAAATTTTGCAGCCACCACACATACAACTCATCCATTCCAAAGGATAAGTTAAGGTACCTCATTTTCTAACTTTTGACCATAGAATTCCATAAAAATCTAGAATGATAATTGTTGGAAAAACACTTCTCTTCCTCATTTCATAAAATTGTCAATACCATCAGTTAGGGGGGAATACATTCATATTCAAATCTTGCCATGTCCGTATCATATTCAAGAGCCCACATACTTTCAAAATATATTAACTATTACATTGTTATTATGAGCATACAATGGCTTTTCAAAAAATGCTTAAAGGATAAATTAGATACAAACACAATCATGGTTGTCACACAAGAACCAACCATCATGCAATCCAATAAACATATACTTTGCAAAAATAATCAAAATATCATCATGCAAAGTTCAAAGATCAAAATAGAATGCAACAACAAAATATGGTTGTTACACAAGAACCAACCATGTTGCAATACAAGAAAACACTTTGCAAAAGTATGAGTTATCAAATGATATCATGCAAAGTTAAGCCAAAGCTCAAGGGTCAAAAGAATTAATGTAATATATATTGCATGAGGGCATGCAATAGCTTCAATTGGGGGGTATGTTAGGTCTTGAAAATGTCATTCATTTCCATTACACTTTCACTATTATTTCCATTATATCACCTCCATTTTACTTCCATTTCACTACTATGTCACTACATTAATCCCACTTTCATTATTATTGGGCCACATTTATGTTTCTACAAACTTTATTAATTCTTAGCCTTTTTAAGTTAATTTGTGGTTACAAATTAGAAAATAATGTGCATATGCTTATACCTAACAAGTGGGTTGAGATTGTTGACATGTGTAGGTCAAAAGGAGGCTTCTAGAAGACCTTTATCTGGCACCCTAAGTCCAAATTCGAATTTGAGTGGAGAGAATCATGGATCATGAGGATATGTGTCACATCTCCTAATTGTATTGAAACTCTAAGAAGACATGTGTCTTATCAGTTCCTATTTTGATTAGGACTCTAGAGGTAGAGGAAGATATTCATGGATTCTCATTAATGAGATGGCTTATCATGTTTTTGTATAAATAGGAGATCCCTCTCCTTCATTTTTTAGCTTAGCTTTTTAGTTCTTAAGCTTGTAACTTTTTGGTAGCTCTTTAGCTTGGAGCTTGTAGTTATTCTTTGATGGCTTTGGGGAGCTTTGTTGTACTTTGTAATTTTGAAGAATTTGAATAAAGCTTTGATGTTCTCAACATGGAAAGAGATTTGAAGTAGATTTGATGGAGCACACTAGAATGTAAGGTAGAGTATATTTTGTTTTGAAGTTTTGCTTTGATTTCATTCAAGTATGTCATTTTATTACTTTCAAGTTTGATAGATTAGAGTTTCCATTCATGTAATTTTAATTCATGCAAGTGTGTTCAACTGGTTGATTGTAGATTAGTTTTTCTTTACATGTTCTTATTGTTAGAGCCTAGATTTACCTCAGGCTGAAAAGGTAAGCTTCTAGGTCCACATCAAACCACGCTCAGCCTCGTAACTAGCCCTACGAGGACAGGAGAGGACTCTCTCCGAGTCAATCTCAGCAAAATATAATCGATGGGGCTTGAGATGACTGATTTAACAACTAATCTTAGGCTAGGTATGAAGTGCAAGGATTTGATTTGATTTTTGGGAGATTTTGTTGGAAAAAGGGAAAGGCAAACTTGGGTCCAGGGATGAGGCATAGTTTTTTGTAGAGTTCTGATTGGGGCAAGGAAGGAAATTGTTTTGATGCATTAGATCGAATGAATGGATGGATCAGACCAGTGAGGAGCCAAAGAGGGAAAGAGATTCTCAAGAGTCCTCCTCAAATAGATGAAAACATGTAAAATTAAACAAAATTTTAAGGCAAAGCATAACATTCCAATGGATTCTACCTTAAACACTCATTTGTTTAATTTCAGAAGAAAAGAAAAGGGAAAATGATACACATAAACATCAGTGAACTTAAAATTACATAGAGAAAAACATCATCAAAACACAAAGCCACATGGATCCCAATAAGTGCTGCAAAACCCCGGTCTTTCCTTAGCCAAAAATGCAAAAATCAAATGTACAATGAAGTGCCAAGCAATCCCAAGTGTCCCACCATGAAAATGACTTAGAAATTACATAATGTAGACAAGTAAAACCCATTCCATTGCCTCTAAGGGTCTAGCTCATCATTCTAGGAGTTGTTTGAACCAATTCTAAACAAGGAACTGAAATCTAGGCAATCAAACAACTTGCCGCTATATGCTAGGAAACTAATTCATTCATTTAATTTTCACTTTTTAGTGAATGAATCCTCTAGAACAAGTAAAAATGTGCCAATATTACATCATGGTCATCAAATTACATCATGGCAGATCAATAGTTACATCAAAAAGTAAAACTAGTCAAAACTGGGCGAATTTCTGACCTGAAGAGTGAAAATGTGGCCAAATTTCTCTATGCGTTGCGCCCAAATTCTCTATTCATCACCCCACTTTGGAGCTGATTTTGAGGCACTTCCCGAAGTCCAGATTGAGCTCATGATAGCTCTTTGGAAAGGTATTTGAGTCCAATTTCTAAGCCAAGTGTAATTTCTAGATTTGGTGTCCATTTTCCCCTCCAAAACTTCAACCTCCCAAGACTGGTTCCTGTGTGTCAAAATAGGGGCAGTGAGGTCATTTTTTGAGTGTTTTTTGACCTTTTGAGGGCCCAAAACTTGCCGAAATTTCTTGGCCATGAACAAGAAATCATAATTTTTCATACCAAATCTAGAAATACGAATTGTTTGTAATTTGGAGCTCCCTAGCAAAAGCACGCGCCACGTGGTGCGGCGCATAGGGAGGAAAACCCTGTTTTTTAGTGCAAAAATTTTCAAAATGAAAAAATTGCTCCAAATTTCTTGAAATTTGGGCTGGACCGTCTCTATCAAGAGCTATGATGGGCCAAGGATGCCTCGGCCAATATCTGGAGTCGATCATGCTCCTTTTACCTCTTTTGCCTTTTTGATGCCTTCCTTAGTTTTGCCTTCAAGATTTTGATCCTTGCTTTACAAACATGAGTTCATGCCCAATAATGGTTTTTCATGTGTATGAACATGTCCTTGTCCTTGTTTTCCTTCACCAACAGCTTCTCAAGATGAATGTTGACCCTCTCAAGCCAAATCTCTCAATCAGCGTTGATCTCTTGCTCAAGTGAAGCGCCCTCCTCCTTTAGGGCAGCTTTGGCCATTTTTTCTTTATGTTTTTGCCACCTCTATGAGGCTTCGTGGGTGCATGTACCTCTGTTGATGAATCACTGTGGGCCTCCTCCTCATACTCATATGAAGGATCAGATGCCATCTCTGCTAGTGATTGAACTGTCTTGATAAAAATAGGTGATTTTATGATGTGTCTTGACTTTGGCACCAAGGGAAACAATGATAGGTGGGACTGTGGAGGGGGGAAAAGAGTGAGGGATTGAGGGATTGTTGGGGTAGGGTTTTACATTTGGAAATTTGGGAAAGGGAACTTGGGATAGTGGATTAGTAAATTTAGGGGGTAGAGGAACTTAGGGAACAATGAAATCAGTGAAAAATGGGATAAGGGAATGATGGAAAGAGGATAGACTTGGTACCAAATAGTTGTCAAACCCAAAGCAGCAATCTTTGTTTGAGGAATTTGAAATGGTAGGGTTGGGTTTTATTATTTTTTTAAACACTCACCACATCTATCATCATAACATAAACACTAAACTTGGATGAAAAAAACAATGATAAAGGGTCTACCTACTTGTCACAAGGCAAATCCATGCGATTTGGGGCCATTTGATGAAGTTTTTGAGAAAATTGGGCTTGGTAGCTCTATGCACCGCGCATCAAGCCCAACACGCCACACCTTCCCTATGCACTGTGCCAGTATATTTTTACGCTGAGAAATGCAGCCCAATGCGCCACGCCTTCCCTATGCGCCGCGCTAGTTGCCCAATGCTCCGTGCCACCAAACCCTGTGCGTAGCATGTTTTTGCAGGAAACTTTTGGAGGCCTTCCCGATGTCCAAATTGGGTGTGGGATAGCTCGTGGGAAATTTATTTGAGTCTACTTTACAACCCAGCTAGAATACTTCAATTTGGAGTTCGTGTGCACTATTAAAAATCAAATCTTCCAAGACTGGTCAAAATGTGCCAAATGAGGCTGCTCAAAGGCAGAGTGCTGTTGTAGTCAACTTTGGAAGGTCTTACTAAACTCAAAATTGAGCTCATGATAGTTCACTAGAAAGATATATGTGCCTAGTTATCATTTGAGGCATCAAGAAAGTCATGTGGCCAACCAAGCTAGGAGAAATATTGATTTTTCCAAGGTCACTTTAGAGGTGCATTCAGTTCTCCTGAGGCAACAGTATTTTTGACATTTCTCTAAAACCATGAAACCTGTGTAACAAATGACGGAGGTTTTTTTTCCTTGGCATATTTTGGACAACAACCTCTCTCGGTTTTCCTAAATTCATCTTTTAGTTCTCAGAAACAGTATTTGCGTGAAACCTATCCCGATGTGTGGAACAAGGGATTTCTTGAAATGAAGCGAAATGAAGGGGATAAGGGGCTTCTAAATTCTTGAGAAAATTTTGGGAAGTGGGGAGGGATGTTAGGAAGTAGGGGAAAGTGGAATTTCAGAGATCGAGTGAGGGGAAGGGGTCCAAAAGGGCTAAACACAGGCATAGCCTAGAAAATAAGGTTTGTAGCAAGAAACTAAGGTTTGTGCGAAAATGAGGAATTTGGGGGATCTCAGTGATGGGAAGTGTTTAATAAGGTACATTAAGGATAGGGGAAGGTGTATGAACATCAAGATACAAGTTTTACTGATGATTTGACCATCCAAGAGAAATTAGCTTCAAAACCCTAGGAGAGGGAAATGAACCTTACCTAGGCACAACTGAAGCATGAACAAGGTGTAAAATGACCCACTGGAACCTGGCATGATGATGACAACCCTCTAAATGATGGTACACTCAGATGAATGGTGACACGGACCGAAATTTGGATAACTTTGAAAGGAATAAAATCAAACCCTAGACCTAATGCCTAGTGACCAAATTTTGCTTGAAGACTCACTGAAATGACAAAATTTGACCTTGACATCTTAAAATCACTTTGAAAGAGAATGTTTGATCACCGAAGGAAGGCTACAAAGGCTGACACTAACATTGGCTCGAATGGTGATGGTAGCTCCTTGGAGGTGCCATGAACTACAGATCTTTGGGAGAGCAGACCAATGCCTTATCCATTGGGCAATGGAGTCAAAAACTCAAGCTGAAATGCATGACTGAAAACTTGGCGACTTGATGACACAAATTGACTCTCACTCAACTAAAAACTAACTCGATACTTAAACACAACCAACAAACTGGAAAAGATGCTCAAAATGAAGCTTATTCAATAAAACCTACTCTAGTTGTTCCATTCATCACCTGATCAAGTGAAATGAAACAACTAATGCAACTAAGTAAGCATTCTGACTGTTGTTTGAATTCTCCACAAGTGTTTGTTTAGGAACAACAAGAGAGAAACTGAAAGGAAACTCCCATGAAAACTTGGAAACAAATCCATTGAATGATATGGATTCTCTATCCACCTCCAAAAACACTGCATAAGGATCTTGAAGTTCATGCACATTGGGACTTAGTTCATCCAATGGACTACTTCTCTTCTCTTCGTACCATGAATGCAAACTTTGATCTGAGCTTTGTGACGAGACTCCTGCTGACAATAACAAAGAAACCGACTGCCGGATCAAGTGTGTATCAACACACGTTTCAAGCTCACATGTAGTCAATGGAGAAGGATTTGAACTGTATACATCATCCAACACATTAGCTATTGGATTGTGAAAAACTTGAAAAGACTGCTGCAACCCATTTTCTATTGGTTCCAATGAGATTCCATGATTTCCTACATGCTGCTCGTTTGAAGATATACTATGCAATTTACCCTTCAAAAACTGAAATGATTCAAAACCAAATGGTACGGAATCATCTTGTATCATTTGATCATATGTGCCAGCTTCCATGTTGTCATCTGCAACTTAACAACCAATGGCATTCGGGGGCTGCAAATCTTGATATGAGAAATCTTGAACAAGGATTTCATTGTCCTCAAGATGATCTAGATCAAGACTTGTCGACAGTTGATTTCTGATTGCATGAATGTGATCTCTGATGAAATGAAATGAAGCAAAACATAAAGGCAAAGATCCTTCACTTACTTCAAAATTTGTTGCACTTTCCTCATCACTGTCATAGCTGATATGCATCAGCTGATCACTATATTCGAGCTATTGAAAATGAACTTCCTCCTCCCACAAACTAGCTGCTGATTTTTCTGCAAGATTAGCTTCTGTTTGGAGAACATAATCATCATCATCATACTTATCAAACTGAGGAAAATCATTAGTATAAAACACATCATCAAGCATGCATGTCATATCAACAGATCTCTCTTCTCCAAGATGATCTATAAAATAATAATTATCAGATCTATGACAACTAGGATCAGAAAGAAGAGGTTTTGGATCAAGAACTTGTTCTTCTTCAATTAGTGAGTGATGGGCTTGAACACTATACTCATTCCTTGTGGTGATCCTTTGCATCATCTCTTCTATTACACTTACCAAAATGTCAAGCTTTACCTCTAGAGATGTTGATTCCTCTGAATCTATGTTTTTCATCTCTTATTCCTTTAACTTTTCCCTTCGGATCAGCAAATGAGCCTCTACATCTACTATACGGTTCTGCATCTCTTCAAGTGTTGCAAGATTCCTTTCTCTCAGCTGAAATTCCATTTCCGGATCAAAGGTAGCCAGGTAGTGCAAGAGAGCGGATCCAGGAGGAGGTCTTATATCAACAGGCATCGAAAAATAGACTTGGTTAAATCTGGCAGAAAACTGTTGTACTGTCTCCCCTGGTTGTCTTTTCAGCTGGTTATATTCTTCTATAATCAAGAAAAGGTTTTACCTTACCACCCACCTGTCGAGGAAAACTTTGACGAACTGTTGGAAATCTGAGATGCTCACCTTAGGTAGGGTTTTGAACCAACTCTTGACTTTGCCTTGAAAAGAAAGAGCAAAAAGCCTTATACTGACATCTTCTTCATCAACTTCAAAAAGGTCAAGGAAAGACTCAAAATTCAGTACATGTCTCTCAGCAGTGATATTGTCGCGTTCACCATCAAATCTTGGTAGATATAGATCATGATTTTTAGGGAAAGCATGGAATATAGGAGGTAAAATCAGAGGCTTGTATCGATCTGGAATTTTACGAGGTAGTGGGGTATGTACAGAAGGTATAGAATCAGTCTTGGTCTCATTAGGCTCATCAGTTTGAAGATGGTCATAACAAAATTCAGAAGACGGGTCTTGATCAAGCTCAAAGGCATGCAAATCTTTGGTATTTACAATCTTCAAAGGGAAGGAATCAAATGTAGGCCAATGATCTCTTCTCAAACATAGTATACTTTGCAAAGCCTTCTTGACATTCTTGGGAAAAGAGAAGAAATAATTTATAACAAAGAACAAAATGTCTTGGATGAAATTCCAACTTGAATACCTGATCTGTCCATACTTTCCTTTCATGTTTTTGTTGGTCGGGGTCATCCTCCAATGGAGTCCTTGGATCTGATCTCAAAAATGATTGGGAATCTCCAGGTGAATAATTTCAGCCTTGCTGTGTCTAATCGTTGTCCACCATCAAAAATCAGATCTGAACTTGATACATGTTACTGGGGTGATCGTTTAGATCAGATGTTCAGTTTATAAACTAAATCGGAGATTGACTGAAGCAGCTTTCATCTACTTTTGCTAATGCAAAGCAAAAGCATTTCGAAGGCTACCTGGCTAACTTCAGGCTCTGTCTGTACTCTACAAAGCCAAACAATGAAAATAAACTTTCTTCCCCAGCAGAGTCGCCACTATGTTAGAGCCTAGATTTACCTCAGGCTGAAAAGGTAAGCTTCTAGGTCCACATCAAACCACACTCAGCCTCGTAGCTAGCCCTATGAGGATAGGAGAGGGCTCTCTCTGAGTCAATCTCAGCAAAAGATAATCGATGGGGCTTGAGATGAATAATTTAACAACTAATCTTAGGCTAGGTATGAAGTGCAAGGATTTGATTTGATTTTTTGGAGATTTTGTTGGAAAAAGGGAAAGGCAAATTTGGGTCCGGGGATGAGGCACAGTTTTTTGCAGAGTTCTGATTGGGGCAAGGAAGGAAATTGTTTTGATGCATTAGATCGAATGAATGTATGGATCAGACCAGTGAGGAGCCAAGGAGGGTAAGAGAGTCTCAAGAGTCCTCCTCAAACAAATGAAAACATGTAAAATTAAACAAAATTTCAAGGCAGAGCATAACATTCCAATGGATTCTACCTTAATCACTCATTTGTTTAATTTCAGAAGAAAAGAGAAGGGAAAATGATACACATAAACATCAGTGAACTTACAATTACATAGTGAAAAACATCATCAAAACACAAAGCCACATAGATCCCAACAAGTGCTGCAAAACCCTAGTCTTTCCTTAGCCAAAAATGCAAAAATCAAATGTACAATGAAGAGCCAAGCAATCCCAAGTGTCCAACCATGAAAATGACTTAGAAATTACATAATATAGACAAGCCAAACCCATTCCCTTGCCTCTAGGAGTCGAGCTCATCATTCTAGGAGTTGTTTGAACCAATTCTAAACAAGGAACTAAAATCTAGGCAACCAAACAACTTGCCTCTATATGCTAGGAAACTAATTCATTCATTTAATTTTCAATTTTTAGTGAATGAATCCTATAGAACAAGTAAAAATGTGCCAATATTACATCATGGTCATCAAATTACATCATGGTAGATCAATAGTTACATCAAAAAGTAAAACTAGTCAAAACTGGGCGAATTTCTGAGCTGAAGAGTGAAAATGAGGCCAAATTTCTCTATGTGTCGTGCCCAAATTCTCTATGCGTCTTGCCACTTTGGAGCTGATTTTGAGGCACTTCCCGAAGTCCAAATTGAGCTCATGATAGCTCGTTCGAAAGGTATTTGAGTCTAAATTCCAAGTCAAGTGGAATTTCTGGATTTGGTGTCCATTTTCCCCTCCAAAACTTCTATCTCCCAAGACTTCTTCCTGTATGTCAAAATAGGGGCAGTGAGGTCATTGTTTGAGTGTTTTTTGACCTTTTGAGGGCCCAAAACTTGCCCAAATTTCTTGGCCATGAACAAGAAACCATAATTTCTCATGCCAAATCTAGAAATGTGAATTTTTTGTAATTTGGAGCTCCCTAGCAAAAGCACGCGCCACGTGGCGCGGCGCATAGGAAGGAAAACCCTATTTTTTAGTGCAAAAATTTTCAAAATGCAAAAATTGCTCCAAATTTCTTGAAATTTGGGCTAGACCGTCTCTATCAAGAGATATGATGGGCCAAGGATGCCTCAGCCAATATCCATAGTCGATCATGCTCCTTTTGCCTCTTTTGCCTTTTTGATGCCTTCCCTAGTTTTGCCTTCAAGATTTTGATCCTTGCTTTGCAAACATGAGTTCGTGCCCAATAATGGCTTTTCATGTGCCTGGACATGTCCTTGTCCTTGTTTTCTTTTACCAACAGCCTCTCAAGATGAATGTTGACCCTCTCAAGCCAAATCTCTCAATCAACGTTGATCTCTTGCTCAAGTGAAGTGCCCTCCTCCTTTAGGGCAGCTTTGGCCATTTTTTCTTTATGTTTTTGCCACCTCTATGAGGCTTCCTGGGTGCATGTACCTTTTTTGATGAATCACTGTGGGTCTCCTCCTCATACTCATATGAAGGATCAGATGCCATCTCTACTGGTGATTAGACTGTCTTGATAAAAATAGGTGATTTTATGATGTGTCTTGACTTTGGCACCAACGGAAACAATGATAGGTGGGACTGTGGAGGGGGCAAAAGAGTGAGGGATTGAGGGATTGTTGGGGTAGGTTTTAGGGTTTTACATTTTGAAATTTGGGAAAGGGAACTTGGGATAGGGGACTGGTGAATTTAGGTGGTAGAGGAACTTAGGGAACAATGAAATCAGGGAAAAATGGGATAAGGGAATGATGGAAAGAGGATAGACTTGGTAGCAAATAGTTGTTAAACCCTAAGCAACAATATTTGTTTGAGGAATTTGAAAAGGTAGGGTTGGGTTTGATTATTTGTTTAAACCTTTACCACATCAATCATCATAACATAAACACCAAACTTGGATGAAAGAAACAATGATGAAGGGTCTACCTACTTGTCACAAGGCAAATCCATGCGATTTGGGGCCATTTGATGAAGTTTTTGAGAAAATTGGGCTTGGAAGCTCTATGCACTGTGCCTCAAGCCCAATGTGCTATGACTTCCCTATGCACTGCGCCAGTGTATTTTTACGCTGAGAAATTCAGCCCAATGTGCCGCGCCTTCCCTATGCGCCGCGCTAGTTGCCCAATGCGCCGCGCCACCAAACCTTGTGCATAATGCTTTGTACAAGAGTTTTTTGGAGGCCTTCCCGATGTCCAAATTAGGCGTAGGATAGCTCATTAGAAATTCCGGTTAGTCTACTTTACAAACCAACTAGAATATTTCAATTTGGAGTTCATTTGACCTATCAAAAGTCAAATCTCCCAAGACTGGTCAAAATGTGCCAAATGAGGCTGCTCAAAGGCAAAGTGCTGTTGCAGTCAACTTTTTAAGGTCTTTCTCAACTCCACCGTGAGCTCATGATAGCTCATTGGAAAGATCGTTGTGTCTAGTTATCATTTTGACTCATCAAGAAAGTAATTTGGCCAACCAAGCTAGGAGAAATATTGATTTTCCCAAGGTCACTTCAGAGGTGCATTCAATTCTCCTGAGGCAACGGTATTTTGGACATTTCTCTAAAACCATGACACCTGTGTAAAAAATGAAAGAGGTTTTTCTTCCTTAGCCTTTTGTGGATAAAAAAATCTCTCATTTTCCCAAATTCATCTTTTATTGCTCAGAAACATCATTTGAGTGAAACCTATCCCGATGTGTGGAACAAGGGATTTGTCGAAATGAAGTGAAATGAAGGGGATAAGGGGCTTCTAAGTTCTTGAGAAACTTTTAGGAAGTGTGGAGGGGTGTTAGGATGTAGGGGAAAGTGGAATTTCAAAGATTTAGTGATAGGAAGGGGTCCAAAAGGGCTAAACACAGGCCTAGCCTAGAAAATAGTGTTTGTAGCAAGAAACTAGGGTTTGTGTGAAAATGAGGAATTTGGGGGATCTTAGTGATGGGAAGTGTTTAATAAGGTACATTAAGGATAGGGGAAGGTGTATGAATATCAGGATACAATTTTTGCTGATGATTTGACCATCCAAGAGAAATTAGCTTCAAAACCCTAGGAGAGGGAAATGAACCTTACCTAGGCACAACTGAAGCATGAACAAGGTGTAAAATGACCCATTGGAACCTAGCATGATAATGACAACCCTCTGAATGATGGTACACTCAACTGAATGGTGACATGGACCAACATTTGGACAACTATGAAAGGAGTAAAATCAAACCCTAGATCTAATGCCTAGTGACCAAATTTTGCTTGAAGACTCACTGAAATGACAAAATTTGACCTTGACATCTTAAAATCACTTTGAAAGATCATGTTTGATCACCAGAGGAAGGCTGCAAAGACTGACACTAACACTTGTATTTTCTTATTAGTTTTTGCATCAAGTGGTGATCTGAGACTTGCTTCCTCTGTTGAACTTTAGTTTTAATTCCAGTTGTTATGATTTTATTTTAATGAGATTTGTTTACTGCTTTTAGATAGTTTAGATATCAGTTCTTCATGCTATATGATGATATCTCCTGTGCATTTAGCTTAACCCTGTTTTAAAAGTTAATTAGCGAGCTATTGTGATTATAGGTGAAGTAATTTGATTTTGCTTTCATTACTTTGCAAACAGATAGTTTAGATATCAGTTCTTCATGCTATATGATGATATCTCCAGTGCCTTTAGCTTAACCCCATTTTAGAAGTTAATTGGCGAGCTATTGTGATTATAGGTGAAGTAATTGATTTTTCTTTTATTATTTTGTAAGTAGATAGTTTAAATGTCATTCTTTCATGCCATATGATGATATTTATGGAGTCTTCAGTTTAACCCCATTTTAGAAGTTAATTGACGAAATATTATGAATATGGGTGAAATCATTGACTAGTTTCCAACTTTTTTACTTTTTGGTTTTGAGTGCAATAGTTTATTAGATTTCAATTATGTAATTAGATGGATGGCAAAGATAGTAACCTCATTTTCAGTACTTCATCTTTAGCTTGATTTATTTAGCTGCATGTTTACACTTTTGTTCAAGTTTTTATTTTATAAATAGCATGTTTTGAGATCTTTGAAGTACTAAGTTTGGAAATTACCATAAGAGGCATAAACCCTGTCTTCAATTCTACATCCATACTTGATTTTTAAAAGTATTCTTAAAACCTTAGACTAGGATTTCCATTTGCATTAAACACTTTAGGAGACCAACAAGAACAAAACCCCAAAACAATATAAACTATAAAACAACAAAGTAAGAAGAAAGGTTAACTAAGCACATTGATGCACCACACTTCATCAGTTTACAATACCCAGATTGATAATTTATGTAGAGCAATTTAAGACGTTAAATTTACTAGAAATTTTGGCACCATTGCTGGGGAAGTGTAATTAGGAGACCTTACTTCTTACATCTAAAAAAAATTAATAATTTCTTGAGTATGCTCTCCTCCTACACTTTGTGTGATCTGAAGGATCATAAAAATAATTATTATGTTAAAAAAAAGAGAAAAAATGGGACAAAATAAAC
>APFE031494872.1:89161-108609 GCA_000404065.3 Pinus taeda
CCAAATCATCAGTCTGCCACACAGACGATTGTCTATCCTATGTACATGAAAATGAATTTATAAAGTTGAGCATGGGAATGCCCGCCTCTGCTAGATCATGAAGAAAATGTTGTCAAAATAATGTATTGTATTGTATCTTATTACAAGTCGCCTCCCAGCTCGAAAAAATTCGGATCCTCATAGTAAAGCATTTCACCCGACATAAAAAAGATTAACGACCTCATGCTTTAGGGGGAAACAGTTATAGACATTTTTGGGCACTTCAACCCTAATCATAAATGTCCATAAACTGAGGGCTCTTAAGTCCCTAAAAGTGTTGCTTCACTACCTAAAGGAACAAGGTCAGCTGATTACATCATATCCCAAAAGTTCTCCACTAAAAACTGCTCATAAATGGTCAAAACTGGACCATACTGAAACCCCAATGCAGAGGGTGCGATGCATATCACCTTCCTAGTGTATAGGGTGTGATTCATACTAAATGGCTCCTCTGTAGGGTGTGATGGTCGGGAATGGACAAATGGCAGGAACAAAATGCGAGGTGGAAGATCATGGAATCTTCCAGGAGCTTCCCCTCTGACACTTGCCTCTCTGTTTTCGACCAACGATGAGTAAGAGATCATCATTCTCCAAGTGGAAGCAGGAACTATTAGAGAGAGGACACTAATCAAGACCCCAGAAGATGACTCACCTCCCTATAATCATCTATATATGGATCCCTCATCACAGAGATCCAGAGGCTAGAATTTTGTATCTTATAGAGAAGTGTTGTTGGTTTTCTGGTGTAATTTCATAATGTTGGGTAATCTAAGCTTTACTTGAGGTGAAGAAGGGCATTCTTGCTGGAGGATGATGCTGGGTCAGAACATATGGTTGTAATCCTCTTGCTACTTTTCATCTTAATAAAGCTATTCAAGTTTTCCTCCATATTCTTGTATGTTTCATTATATATGCATTTGTATGGTTAACACACATCTGGTCTATGTTATTTATGAATATAGATCTTTGTTCTTTGATAGTAGTATGTTGTTGTGATTCCACAGGTGCTCTTTGAAGTTGGGCAGACAAAGCAGAAGCGGAAAAGCTCTATCAGGAAGGAGAGGAAATCAAGCGCAAGACTAAGATTGGTCTCCTTTGTTCCACTCCTCTCTATTTTCATAAAGGAAAGAAAAAGTAGACTTTACTTGTTTGTTTCTAAGATAGCCACCAATCTTAGTGGGAATAGCAGCATCTGAGTGGACACTATTCCTGGTAAGACCAACCCTAAAGCTAATGGCTAGTAAAGAATATCCCACAGGACTAGGATACAAGGATAACCACGAAATCATTCAACGGAGACAACAATACAAACCTAACCCACTCTTTGTGTCAAATTCCCCCACCAATTCATTCCCAAAAGTGCCATGACAAGTAAGTAAAATTACTCAATTATACAATTGAAAATACATACCTTTGGGGTTAAGAGACCCATCTTCAAACATACATTCATAACAGATGGGTTAGGGACCACATGTCTATCTCAAGTGGCAGAGAAGATTGCACATCGATCTATCTGGAGGCTGCAAGGGGCTACTGGCTGCTGGTTGAGGACCATCTATGAGAAAAAAAAATATCCCATATTCACTACCCATAGGTGGTGGGTAACAAGTTCCAACCTTCAACTCACACCAATAGACCACATTTCACAATTTTCACTCTGGATCCCCCTGTGCTTTGAATCAATATAAATAAAACCTAATGTTGGTTCTATTTATCTTGCTTGGTATGTATATGACGGTCAAGTCTTGAAAGCCTCATTACTCAATTCTACTCAACTTGACCACTACACTATAGTACTTAAAACACTCAAATCCTATCTCTGTTATATCACAATGCCAAATCAAACCACTGCACAATCTATGATGACTCTGTAATCTATACTTAAATAAATCATTTTTATGTCTCAATTCACTGTCACTGTTAGGTCAAGTCAAATCATCACATCAATCATGTCACAATCATCACTATAGTATCATCATTGTCTAGCACCGTCACATCTGTCACAAGTTATCTTTTTATCCCAAGAAGTTTTTCATATATGGTTATTGTACTATGTCATCAAGCTAACATCCCTTAAATCATACCAAGATGTTGTCATGTATAATAAATGCTATCAAGTACCAAAATACACTATCAAGTACCAAGTGTACTCTCACTGACATAATACTACTGTAGATGTAACTATCATAGACCCACTGTCATATATCATAGATTAGACATGTCACTATCACATAGGTTACTATCATTTTGGTTTTATATCAAGGATTCACTGTCAAATAATATTTTAACATCAACAAGAGAGAAACCATGTCAAATCAGATCACTCTTTATCAAATTCTTTACTGTAACGACCATACTATTCAACATAACTCATCATTGTCATGCATATCCACACTTTTGTTACAATCATTATTGTTAGTATTTATATTTATTGTTATATCAATCATACAGATTTACTACCAACCTATATCATAGTCAGACTAAGGTTGCCTAGTGAAGTCAAGTCACATTAGTTTGTCACTCTAAACGAAACAAAATTTGAAATCAATGATTGGCTTAGTGAATTTGTTCCTTGAAGTTGTTCACTCATACATAATGATATTATTGCCATTGCCTTATATTGAGAATCATTTTCATATATTAACAGGGGAACCTATGACAAAGGTGTCTTTACATATGTCACATTCATGTCTATAGGTCTATGTTTCGAGCCATTGTCAAGTTTATATGTGTATGTGTCAAGTTTCTAGGTCAAGTCTATAGGTCAAGTTTGTATGTCAAGTTTATATGTCTATGTGTCAAGTTTATAGGTCAAGTTTGTATGTCAAGTTTATACATCAATATGTTAAATCACTATCAATCAATTCAATACCTTATATCACTCTCATATAACTATTTTAGGTTGTTGTCACATTGTCAAATCAAGGAAAAATAGAGATCGTTGTTTCTATAATTATCAATAAATAATAGAGGGTCGAAGTCAAGGTTTTAAGGGTAAATATGTATCTCTTCACTAGGTCTCAACACTTTGCATTAAATATTGTCACATAAATTTGAATATCTTGAAACTTCAGTCCTATGTGATAGTACTATACGTTGTCCTGAAATAAGAGCTTACCAAGACTAAAGAGTACAGGCCAACAGTCAAGCCTTCATTTCATAGTAAAATACCAATTGTAGTGAACCTTATGAAATGTTAATGAATTTTAGGCCAAATAAATTCACTCTAAATTTTTTTCTAGCCACGCAAGTTTAGGTCTCTTCTTGACGAAACCCTAGCAAGATTTTTCTTATGAAAAGAGCAAAAACTCACATCGTTAGTCCCTTTTCAAGCCGCAAGGGTGAAGGCTACATATCAAAAATATGTATAGGTTAAGCCCTAGATGGGGCTAAAAGTTACAAGGACATTGCATGTATTTTCGTTGGTTAATGATGCCCTAGAAAATGTTGAAAAAATATGCACTCTGGTTACACTTCTTGAGTTTGACTTGCAATAGAATAAGACTAGTCTATCCCAAATACCTAAGGTAAAACACAAGAAACCAAAACCCTCAACAAATATTTCATTTTCATTTCTTCACTATCTTCACAAATTTTGAATTTCATAGCTTGATCTTAATGTTATTTTTATTCAAGATGTGTATGTTAGAGATGAGCTTAAGGCCTCTTTTTATAGGCTAAGAAGGGGCTTCAAGGATCATTCAAATTCCTTGTTAGATGGATGACCTTTCAAAGGTTTAATTAATTTGGAGAGAAAAAAAAAATGTTGGGCTATTAAAATTTGAATTATAATTTATCTTTTGAAAAGAAAAACCTCACTATTCCTTAAAATATTTATAATTAAGTCTTTTTCCATAGGTTATGCTGTTTTGATTTTTGGAGAGAAGCCTCATTGCTTAATAATTTTTCTTTTTCCATAGGATATGTTATTTTAATCTAAGGTGAGTCATATTATGAACTTTTAGTTTGACTAAGGTTTAAGAACTATATGGTCATCCTCTGAGATTTTTACCCATTTACTAGGGTCTTCATCCTTAAACATGGATATCTCTCAAACCGAGAGGACTATCGAGACATGCTACATACCACAAGAATCAGCTCAATGAGGGGAATCCATTGACGAGGATCTCCAAGGTAAACTCAATTATTTTATGTCAAAAACGTTAAACAAGTTTGGGGTATGTCCTTAGTCCAAATAACCCAAACTTTAGGACTAGGGTTTTTAACCATCCAACAATGGAGCTTCCAACTTTATGTATTCCAAAAAAATATACCAGCGTTCATTACTAGTTTTACATCAATAACTACTGTTTTATTCAAAGTCAAACCCTAGCGTTGACATCAATGACAACATTGTCCAACACAAGTGATAACAATGGCGTGATGGCCCACTATCTACAGCCAAATCCCCTTGCTATTTATGGATTTTCAATGATGGGACAAATCTCGATTTGTGGGAAATTCACCTAAAGGATATTCTAGGGTCAAGGTACAATCGATGATACCTTCTACAACAAAAGCATAATCTAGTTTCAAGGATCCACTAGGAGAGAATTCACTAAATACCTAGGACTTAATTGACTGGTTGATTGGTTGATTATTGGGGTGGCCAAAGGTAAAGGAAATAATAAATGGTTTCTAACAATGAGTTTTAATAGGAAAAAGGCTCATAAAACCCTTAAACAATTCCCTAAGTTGAAGCAAGACTAGAATAGGGCTTTATCTTAGGGAAACAAGCAGGGAAAAGAAATTTATGGACAAAATTGAAGTGGGTACCCACCAAAAGAAGAGATTTTGTGTAAAATACCCTCCTCTTGATGTTTAGGCTCTTTAATCCCACAAATGAACCTTGCCTATGGATTCACACCAAGCCCTAGTTAGCAAGCTTGGCCTTAAAGGGGTTGAATTTAGAGAAAGATATTTATAGATATGATGTAGGATTCTCACCAAAAACATGGGCGAGTCCCTTGTTCATTGGGAGTATGAATTCTATGATATGATAGATTAGCCAAAAAGTTGCTAAGGAGGTTGAATTCTTGATGCTTTGGCAGCAAAAAATCAATCATCTACCTATGAAAAGGATAATGAAATTTTCATGGATGAGCTAGTTAATGTTCACTAGTAGGACATTGATTTACACATTATGTATGAGTAATGCATGCAATAAATCATCTAGATAGTCTTCAATAAATTTTTAATAAACTAGGGCACAATAGAAAAATCTGCATTCAACATTATTCCATACATTAGGCATGTAGAAAGAAAAATATTCAACAATAGGTACACTTATAAGATAACATGAAAATATCCCATCCATTGATCCAAATAATAGCTTCGAAGACAAATGATTTAGCTCCAAATACCAAAATGCATTCATAGATTCAAAATCCTCCATGAGAAAAGGAGTCGAATTGCTTAAGAGGGTCAAAGTTCCAAATGATGTGATGATCTTGATATAATGAATCATTCCTCTACCTGTATGAGGAATTTGAGTTCCAATTTTATCTTAATACCCCTAAAATCATAAAATAATGTGCTACTAACAAGCTAGGCCACAGGCGACCTAGTATCCAATGAGAAAACATAACTCCAGCCAACACGTGTGACCCATAAGAGAGAGAGTGTGAGCCCTTATAAGGGTAGGGTTGGATGTGTGAGCCCTTATAAGGCTAGGGTTGAGGCGCCCTAGTGCCAAGGTGTGAGTAGAAGCCTCCTAAAATCATCTCCTAAGGGTTGGACCTTAGGTCTCTATCAATGCTCCTCTATGGACCCCAATTTCCACTTTGGGCAGAAACGTGGTCCCATGGATCTCCAGGTGGTCAAAATTCCTATCTCTGCTCCAATGTTGGGGGATTTCAAGGTGGTTCTATCCCTCTCATGTCTCAAGGTATGAGACCATTCTCCTCTAGGACCTTGATCAACTTTTGACCCTTCATGAAGTGTTACGTTGACTGGGGGCATGTTGGGTCAAAGTGCATCATTCCATAAAACTCATCAGTGTAGGACAAAGTGCTAGGCCACTGTGCGCACTAAAGGAGCCCAAGGATATGTATGATGCTCTACTACTACTTTGAGTCTTATGGCTCTCTACACTCCAATTGTGGGTGTCAATATACTCCTCTAAAATAATTTGGCCCAGTTAAGTTGCCCAATCCATGGATATAGAACTGCCTAGCAATTACACACAATATTCAATGCTAGCAACTAAAACATTAGGTACATTTAATCATTTTCACATCTAAGAGAACCAAGATTGAAATAAATTGGTAATTCGACATTTCAAATCAGGCTTCCCTTCCAAAATTAAGGCTTTTAACTAACAATGGTGTTACCTTGCTAGGTAGGAGTGGCTAATAGACTGCCCTATTAGGTGTTTCTAGCCCTTAAGGGGAAGTAATATTTCCTTCCTCCACCTTTCAATTGATAAGTTTCATGTGAATAATGATGGAAAAAAGGGGATATGACTTAATGGCCAAGTCCCATGGTCAAAGGGACTAGCTATGATGGGATTCTCATCTTGAGTTATAGTTGTGGGGAGGGAGATATTGTGGATTCATGAGTTATCGACTTTGGCTTTGTTTTTCCAGACCTCTTGTGCACCCTTATTTTTTCTCGATTTTTCTTTGTATTAATGCTCATAGCTCAAAGGGTTAGAGCTTGATTTATATGATGTATAACAGTTATCACCCTTTTACTGTTGAGGTAATTGTTATCTTAAGGGGTTCAGAGCCAAGTTAAAAGTTAGTTTCCCTAACCAACAAAAACCTATGTTACCGACCCTTTCAGAAACGATGCGCGTAGCTCACACTACAATCTCACCTGAGGCAATATTGGGGGATGCTAGAACCATATTTCTACATCCATAAGGACTATGCAGTGTGGCTATAGGGTTTGTTTTTCCAATTTAGGGATTATTTCGACCTTCATGAACCATTAACCTTACTGTTATAGTCATAGAGTGTTTTCCTTATTAGCAGACTTGCGGGTTGCACCTAACTAGTCTAACATGCATTATTCATCATATAAAATAGTATTTGAACCTTCACGATGCAATTGTAGAATAAATATACAAAAGCGAACCCTAATTAGGCAGAAATATAGAAACTACGTGAACACAAAAATACAAAGATCTCTTCAAATTTCTTCTTTATTATCTCAAATCCTTATAGATACAATCTTTCTGACCCTACGCATGCAATTGGAGGGGCTTGTGCACCCAGTTGCAGAATTACCAAGGTCTCGACGCACACAACTACAGGAGCCTTCACCTTTGCCCAAATACAGAAAGATATCAAAATTATAGACTCGAATCGTATCATAACATCATGAATTAATAGATTAATTAAAGCTTTTGACTCACCAAGACATCCCTTTATATATATTTTACCCTTACAATACCATGGTCCGCAAACCATGGTCGAAGCTCAAAATAGCCAAATTTATCCCATCCCTTTACAAAATAAGTGGCTTTGACCCACCTTAAATCCCCTTTGACTCCTAGAAACTTACATGAATCACACTCTGTAATGCGGAGACTTTACATCACTTCGAGAAAACTTGGACCTAGGGGACCCCTACCCAATAGGCTCCCAACACAAAGATGTGATTCTTCCTTGAGTCACTCAGCTGGTACATCCTGAACCTTTTATTTGAGGTCATTGTATGCAAACTTCAATGGATGAATTGTCTCTGTGCACTACCATGTGGCCTTGTCAAATTTCCTCTATGATATTCTATATAGTCATCCCTTCTATCGCTAGACCATTTTTTCTCTGTGTCTGCTGCATTCTTTTCAAGTTTATCTCCACTATTTGCAAGAGCTAACTGGCCTCTTCTCCCCAAGGTTGCATCCACACAGAGATTACTTGTTCCTTCTTCTGCAGCTCATCAATTTGTCCCTGCAGAAGTGTTCCCTCCTGAAGATGGGAAAACCATTGCACAAGTACTAAGGTCTGCAACATTACTTTGAGTCCATCGAACTTCAGTTGTTTGTCTCAGATTTTTGGCTCGATTTTCTGTGCATGTGGGACCTCCTGCAGTGAGGACCATATCTCCATTGTATCCTAAATCTAACCATAGTCCTTAACTGCAGTGGCTATTGTTTCCATGTTTTATTTTATTGCAGCTTCATGTTGCTCTCACACTTCAAGTGATGTGGTAGGCTACAGCTTCATCTAGAGTTCCGTAATCTGAATATTCAACTCAAACATGACTTTGTCCACCTCTTCCTTTAATTCCTTGACTACTACTGCAAGATTCTGAAGCTTCTCCTCTGAGGCTACCTCTATCTGGATCTAGAGCTCTGGAAGCTCACTACAAGCTTCAGTAAAGATCCATCTCAAATAAGGCCCATAACAATTTGTTCTCTGTAACCTAGGTCAGTTCCTTAGATGCCCACAACGAGGCATAGTTTGTATCTATGACTTGTCCGATGTTCTCCATGATTTCAGTGTCATTAAGAGAAATAATCATGCGTAGTGTAATTTCTTCCCGTCTTCTTGCATGGTGGTTGGGGTGTAGGCATGATTGACAAACACTCAAATCCTGTAACAATCTCCTCTATTTCAGGTGGAATTCCCTCTTCCTTATTGGACAGAGTACTGGTCATCTATTTAACAACTGACTGTTTTATGAACTTTTCCTTTATAACTGCAATAACCATTCCTTTTCATTAATCACATATACCTTCATTATCACGTAGATATCATGCTCACATGGTAACCGGCACAGTTTCATAACAGTGAGAAATAACACTATCGGCATATCGTAACCACCACTGTGTATCAAACCTTTAAACAACACGATGCAATCTTCACTATCCGATCAAGTCTCTAATCCGACGGTCAGCTCCTCACTCGATCAATAAAGATGCTCAACGTTCCTCCATTGTAAATCAAACTTCCAGTTGATCTGACAACCGATAGCAATCTCAAGCGCACAAACTACATGACCCTTAATTAAAATCTGAACCTAATGGAAATTATAGATCGCCAATCTAAAAATGTTTGGGCCCGACCTCTCGATCAGCACCCATTCACTTTTTCAACCCGAAATTTTTCGAATGTTGAAGCTCGAGTGTTCTACGACTTGCGATGATTTCACTAGTGCGCTTAGCCAATGAAGTCAACAGTTGCGGTTAATCGCAATCCGACGGTTGTGATTAAATCGCACATCAGTCCATCGCCATATCTTAAGTCACAATTCCACGAGTGAGGCTCGTTTCTCTTCAAACCTTCGATTCGATATTGCCTTACGAACTCAATAAGGTTATAAGCCACTTTTTATAGAATTTCAAGTCCATATTTCAAATCCGATTCTATGTTATGCGCTAATTTCCAATAGAAACTAGATTTATGCTTGCGAGGCTTAATCAGTGTATAAATTGAAAACACAAGTCAACGCTGATATCAATTAACATTAAATCTTTGTTTTTGGACTTCCATTAATGCATTGGATGAAAACCAAGCCAATCGCGCTGTTAACAAAGACTTCTGGAAACAAAAATGTGAAATATGCCAGGTCTGACAAAACTATAAAATTTAAAGACAACCTATATTTAAACGATGCATAGGAAGATTTCACAGGTCGCAGTCCCTCCGGGAATGACCAATACATAGAGATATATTTCTTCTTTCCTTATTCAAAATAATACAAATCCAATCGGTCAAAATCCACTTTACATCATTCGAAACTTGCATTAATACAACTCCACTCTAACTATCAGATCCTTCAACACTAGATCAAATCTACCTATTTTAAACAAAAATCAAATCTGAGAAATATTCTCCTCAAGGCTCTCAACTAAATCAAAACTATTCTAATTAATTACAGAATCATTCAATCCTAAATTCTAGTTCAAAATCCTATCTAGAAAGCTGGTAAATTGATGGCTAAAGGATCCCACTCCTTTGCTTGTAGATTTTTTTGTATTTTTGGAATAAGTTTGAAGACCTTTTCCTCCAAGCCTCATGCTCCTACATCAGACTCCTAAGGACAAAATTCTTCATGGGCTCCTGTCCATGAACTCTTCTACAGAACTGCCCAACTTCTGTAGTATGGCATCTGTCATCCAAGTAGCTTCAACAATTGGTTGTTCCTTCCATTTGACCAAATATTGAAAGTACTCTTGTCCTTTGGTCTTCTTCAACAAGTTCTTGTCTAATATCCTCTCTAGTTCCAATTTATTTTCTATAGGTAACTATTTTACCCAATCAACCTCTTGTTCCTCTTAATCCTCTGCTGTGTCTTCTTCCTGTTCCTTTTCATACCTGTATAAGTCAACAACATCAAATATTGGAGATATTCCAATATCAGGGGGTAATTCAATTTCATATGCATTTGCAGAAAATTTCCTAAAGACATTACATGGCCCAATTTTCTTAAACTTCAGTTTATTATACTCTCTTTTTGGAAATCTTTCCTTCCTCGAGTGTGCTAAAACCAAATCCCCAACTTCAAAATTAATTTCTCTTCTCTTAAAATCTCCTCTGCCCTTGTATTTGATGTTGCTACTCTGCAGTTGTTGCTTTACCTTTTCATGTATTGCTTAAACTTCTGTAGCAAAATCTTCTCCTTTGGCACTTCTCCTCTCAACTTGTCCCAAATTTCTCAATTCACTCCTCTTGGGTGCATTCCATAATTTATATGGAATGGACTCTGGTCTATACTCCTATTAGGAGAATCATTATACGCATATTCTCCATGTGCCAATACTTGATCCCATTGTTTAGGATGCTCACCTGCAAGACTTCTCAAAATATTACCTAAGCTTCTATTCACAACTTCAGTTTGTCCATCTGTCTGAGGATGATAAGTAGAACTAAAACTCAATTTAGTTCCAAGCTTCTTCCATAATGTCCTCCATAAATGTCCAACAAATCTAGTGTCTTTATCTGAAACAATGCTCTTAGGTAACCCATGTAATCTTACAATCTCCTTAAAAAATAGATTAGCAATATGAGTAGCATCACTAGTTTTAAAACATGGAATAAAATGTGCCATTTCTGAAAATCTATCAACTACTACATAAATTGAATCATTTCCTCTTTGAGTTTTTGGTAAACCCAAAATGAAGTCCATACTTACCATATCCCAAGGCCTATCTAGAATAGGTAATGGAACATAAAAACCTATGTTCTGGCTCCTTCCTTTTGCATACTGACAAACTTTACAATTTTTCACATACTTTTCCACTTCAGCCCTCATCTTTGGCCAAAAATAAAACCTGCTCAACTGTTCATAAGTCTTGTCTGCACCGAAATGCCCTCCAAGTCCTCCACTATGTTTCTCCTTCATCAAATTCTCCCTTATGGAACAACTTGGTATGCACAGTTGATTCCTTTTAAACAACAGTCCCTCTTGCAAGAATTAATCTAGCCACTTTCTTCTGTCTAACAAAACATGATTCTTACAAGCTTCAAATGCCTCTTTAAAGTCTACATCTTTCTCATATAACTCTTTAAGAAAATCAAAACCCAATACTTGAAATTGACTTTCTTGAGTAAAAAATATTTTTCTACTTAATGCATCTGCTACTTTGTTTGACTGACCAATTATGTGTGTTTAATACAAAATTAAAACTTTGTAGGTATTCTACCCATTTTTCATGCTTCTGGTTAAGCTTTGGCTGCTATATAATGTATTGTAATGCATGGTTATCCGAAAATAGTATGAACTCTTTGGACATCAAGTAATGTTGCCACTTCTTCAAAGACTGTACCACTGCATAAAACTCTTTATCATAAGAATAATATTTCTTCTTTGTCTCATTTAGCTTTTCGCTAAAATAAGCTACAGGACTATCCTCTTGACTCAAAATAGCTCCAATGGATTCTCCACTACCATCACACTTCACTTGAAAAGGTTTATTAAAATCAGGAAAAACTAAAATAGGTTTCTCAGTAATCTTTCTTTTCAATAGCTGGAAGTTCTTTTCTGCTTCAGCAGTCCATCTAAATGGTTGTCTGTCCTTCTTTATTGTGTCAACAATTGGAGCATTGATCTTACTAAAATTTCTTATAAATTTCCTATAAAAAGTAGCAAGTCCATGAAATCTTCATACCTCAAAGACACTCTTTGGCAGAGGCCACTCCATGATAGCCTTGATCTTCTTTGGATCCATTTTTAATCCTTCAACAAAAACAACAAAACCCAAATACACCAACTCCTCCTTCATGAATGAACATTTTTTTAAATTTAACAATAATTTCTCTTGTTGTAGCCTTTGTAAGACATAATGCAGATGTCCCATATGCTCCTCCATGGATCTGTTGTAAACTAATATATCATCCAGATATACTATTACAAACTTACCAATAAATTCCTTTAAAACTTCATTCATAAGTCGCATAAATGTACTAGGTGAATTTGACAATCCAAAAGGCATTACCAACCACTCAAATAATCCTTCATTGGTTTTGAAAGTAGTTTTCCACTCATCTCCCTCTCTAATTCTGATTTGATGATAACCACTCTTTAAATCTAACTTTGTAAAGTATCTAGCTCCACTCAAACAATCCATCAAATCTTCAATTCTAGGTAAAGGAAATTTGCACCTGATTGTTATCTTATTGATTGCTCTCGAATCAGTGCACAGTCTCCATCCTCCATCTTTCTTTGGGCTCAACACTGTTGGCACTGTGCTAGGACTCAAACTCTCTCTAATCAGTCCCTTATCTAAAAATTCCTGAATCTATTTCCTGATCTCTTCATTCTCTGCGGGAGTCATATTGTAAGCTGCTTTATTAGGTAGGTTTGCTCCTGGAATCAAATCTATGTGATGACTAATTTTTCTAATGGGTGGTAACTCATCAGGCAAATCATCTACAATGATATCACAATATTTATCCAGCATCTCTTGAATTTCAATTGGTAAATTAGAAACTTTTGTGGAAGTAATTATTACCTTGGGTTTGCACATCAACGCATAACTTACCTCATCTTCCTCCATCTACTGTAGATACTCTTTTCCACTCAGCAAAAGGGTTTTTGAATCAGGTTTCTTTGATGCATCTTCTTGCTCTAGTGGCAACAATGTATGATTGAAACCATCTTTGTTGAATTTTTATGTATTCTTCTTTCCATCATGCATAGCTACCCTATCATATAGCCATGGTCTACCCAACAATATATGACACACATCCATAGGCATCACATCGCATAGGATTTTGTCTCTGTATCTTCCCAACTGCAACTCCACTTCACATTATTCATTTACTATCAACTAATATCCCTTTTGAAGCCATGACACCTTATAAGGTGTTGGATGTTTCTTTGTTTTCAAATTCAACTTCTCCACCACTTCTGTGGAGACCAAGTTGTTTGTACTACCACCATCTATTAACATCTAACAACACTTCCCTTGAACTTTGCACACAATCCTGAACAAGGTTTTCCTTTATGCTGGTTCAACAATTTCCTTAGATAGTTTCAATAAAACATTGTTGACTACCAAAGATTCCCCTTTCTCTGGTACATTTTCTTCATCAATTACCTATGTTTCTTCCTCTTCATTTTTTGCAACAATTGCATTCCTCTGATTCGTTCCCACATTTTCTGGGCACTCATAGGCTCTATGTCCCAGTTTGTTACATCTGTAACATCTTACTTCTCTTCCTCTACCTCTGCCTCCTCTTCCTCTAGAAAAACTCCCTTTGCCACTTACATCACCTCCTGTGGGTGCATGCTAACTTGAGCTGCTACTAGCTCCATCTCCAGGTGTTGTAGGTCTTCCTCTACCACCTTGCCTTCCCATTCCTTGGAAAGTACCTCTATTTCTGGCAGACTACTTCCTCAAGAATTTTTCTTCAGCCTTCAGTACCATCTGATAAGCCTCTTCTACTATTTTAGGAGACAGTACACTTATCTCATCTTGAATGTCCATTCTAAGACCATTCACATATCTGGCAACCTTCTCATCTGTACCTTGAATTTGTCCTACTCTTATGCTTACTTTATAGAATTCCTCTGTGTATTCTTTTACTATCATATACCTCTGTCTAAGATTCTGCATCTGTCTAAATAATGTTTGCTGATAGTCACTTGGTAGAAACTTACCTCTCAGTTTTTCCACCATCCTGTTCCAATTCTTAATTGGTTGTTTGCCAAGTCTTCTCCTTTCTACCTGTACTCCACCCAACCAAAGTGCTGAATGTCCTTTCAGTTTCGCGACAACAAACTTTACCTTTTTCCCTTCATTTGTTTCTTCATAATCAAAGAATTTCTCCATATCATTTATCCAATCAATCAATTCTACAAGGCTTAAGCTTCTTGTGTAGATAGAGACTTCTAGTCTAGGCTTGGATGTTGATCTCAATACGGACTTAAGAAATATCATTTCAAGAGTTACCTCTATAGGTTCCTCATCTTCTGTAGCTCCAGCTTTACGTTCGCTAACATCTCTAGCATTTGCATCTCTTCCCATCTCCACTACTTCCAATCTGGCTTGCATCTGTTGCACAGCTTCTAACACTTCAGCATTTGTAACTGGTCATCCTCTTCTTCAACCACCACCTCTTCCTCCAACTCTGAAAGCCATGTTGGATTTCTTCTTCTGATCCTTGAGATCTTACTCAATGTCAATAATCTACTCTGATACCACAAATGGTGGCCGCAGTGCAAGCGTGATTGACAAATGCTCAAATCTTGTAACAATCTCCTCTAATCCAGGCGAAATTCCCTCTTCCTTATCAGACAGAGTACCGGTCATCTATTTAAGAACTGACTGTTTTATGAAATTTTCCTTTATAACCGCAATAACCAGTCCTTTTCATTAATCACACAAACCTTTGTTATCACACAGATATGATGCCCAAATGGTAATCAACACAATTTCGTAATAGTGAGAAATAACACTATCGGCGTATTGCAACCACCGTTGTGTATCAAACCTTTTAACAAAGCGATGCAATCTCCACCATCTGATCAACTCCCTAATCCAATGGTTAGCTCCTTGCCTGATCAATAAAGATGCTTGGCATTCCTCTGTCGTAGATCAAACTTCCAGTTGATCAGACAACCGATAGCAATTTCAGGTGCACAAACTACACGACCCTTAAGAAAAATTCGGACCCAATGGAAATTGTAGATCGCCAACCTAAAATAGTTTAGGTTCGACCTCTCACTTAACGCCCGTTCAATTTTTCAACCCAAAATCCGTTGGATGATGAAGCTCGAGTGTTCTACAGCTTACGATGATTTCACTAGCACGTAGGTTAGCCAATGAAATCAACGGTTGCGGTTAATCGCAATCCAACGGTTGTGATTAAATTGCACATCGGTCCATTGCCATATTGCAAATCCCAATTCCAAGAGCTAGGCTCCTTCCACTTCAAACCTTTGATCCTATATTACCTTACGGACCCGATAAGGTTATAAGCCACCATTTATAGAATTTCAGGTCCGGATTTCAGATCTGGTTATGTGTTATGCACCGATTCCCAATAGAAACTGGATTTATGCTTGTGGGACTTAATCAGTGTATAAATTGAAAACACAGGTCAACGTCGATATCAATTAACATCAAATCTCTATTTGCAGACTTCCATTACTGCATTGGATGAAAATTAGGCCAATCGTGCTGTTAACAAAGACTTATGGAAACAAAAATGTGAAATATGCCAAGTCTGACAAAACTCCAAAATTTAAATACAAACTATATTTAAACGATGCATAAGAAGATTTTGGAGGTTGCAGTCCCTATGGGATTGACCAATACATAGAGATGTATTTCTTCTTTCCTTATTTAAAACAATACAATTCCAATCGGTCAAAATCGGCTTTACATCATTCGAAACTTGCATTAATACAACTCCACTCTAACTATCAAATCCTTAAAGACTGGATCAAATCCACCTATTTTAAACAAAAATCAAATCTGAGCAATATTCTCCTCAAGGCTCTCAACTAAATAAAAACTATTCTAATTAATTACAAAATCATTCAATCCTAAATTCTAGTTCAAAATCCTATCTAGAAAGCTAGTAAATTTATGGCTAAAGGATCCCACTCCTTTGCTTGTATATTGTTTTGTATTTTTGGAATAAGTTTGAAGACTTTTTCCTCCAAGCCTCATGCTCTTGCATCATTGCACTTCTCATCAGTCATCCAAAAATTCCTGACATAAATATTGTGCCTAGTTAAAATGGATCCCCTTGCTACTTTGTGCAGCCAAAGATACACCTGGGGCCAACACTTCATCCACTCGACACTTTCTCATTATCTTACTAGCCAAAATTTGCATGGAAAAATGCATAGCTGGATCACTAATAGAGCTAAGGGCATATCCCTGGGATTTCTTAACCAGATTGAAGTCGTTCTTCATCTAATCAAACAACTTTTTCTCTTGAGACTTTAGATAAATGCATCGGTAGGGCTCACTCCTTGGTAAGGTAACGTAGTGGTCCTTCTAATTAACATATCACCAATGGGGATCTTTGTTCCGAGCCATAAACACCCATCATGCACTAATGACAATAGCTGGCACACAGAAATTGTATTCATGTTACTGCACCCAAAGTGTGGAACATAGAGCATATTCATATTCAACAACCCAGCTCATTGAATTCCTACTACCCATGATAGTGGTTTGACCCTTGTGACTCCAACTTCCTCATGGTAAATGGATTTCAAATACTTGTTGGGCTTGAATTGGGGATACTTGTTGTGATGATTCAGATCCTAGTCTTCCATGGGTAGTTGCAAACCCCTTGCTAGTAAGTTTCCCTCAATTGGTACCTCCTTCCATAACAGGGGTGTAAAGACCTTAAATTTTATAGCATCTTGGTCCAGGGTCACCTTTGAGGTTGACCTTCGTAGCGGAATATAGGGTGGAAACCTGGAGATTGGTTCCACCTCGTCTACGTTGATATCCTCTATTCTGTCATCCACTTCTTCTTCATCCAAATATTGGGGCTCCATTGGTTATTTCAGCTTATCCATTCTCTCCTTAGTCTATTTTACTGTGGGGATTTTCCTTCGTGATTTCCTAACTAGGGACTTTTGTGGTTCTTCTGTTTCTTGGTTGTTGATGTTGCGGAAATAGGATTTTTCCACGATGATCTTGGTGCAATGGCATGCACTGGCATTGTAGCAGTCATAATGGATCCTAGCCTTCATCAAAGAAACTCTTTCTCAATATCCTCCTTATTCCAACAAGACATGCAACAAAAAACTCAACTCACACTTAGGTGAAAAATCACACTTCGAATTCTTAAAAAGAAAAGTGTCCAAATGTGGAGCAGGGTACCATATTTATAACCTTTTTCAAATTCACACTCCTTGATCTCCTTCAGGTCCTCCTCATAAATGTGAATTTGGTGGCAGATTTGTCCATTTATGCTCCTTAAATGTGTCCCTGTGCCCGCCCCAGCTCCTTTTAACAGAAGGTTCCTTGAAAAGTCAATTGTAGCAACCCCGATGGTCATTATTGAGACGAGTTGTGTCAAACCCTTCCTTGTAGCGCAATTACCCCTTCTACAATGTAGCTTCCTCCATCTGCGCCTTCCTCCTGAATACCACATAGCCCTCCCTCTTCGACAAAGTCCTTATTTAGCAGAGTACTTTATAATCTCGTGCTTCCTTCCAACTCCCTATAGCACTAAGAATTTTCTTCGTCCATATAGTCATTTTGCAATCCCAGGTATGAAATCATCCCTGTAGATTTTCAATATACTACCATTTACTCATCCAACAAATAATTTTTCATTTAGCTTCGCGAGTTGAACTGCCCCACCATCTGATATATCCCTGATAACATATGGTCCTAGCCAATGCATTCTAAATTTACCAGGGAACTTCATGAACTTACTAATGTACAACAAAACCAAGTCTCCATTCTTAAAAGTTCTCAGATTAATATGTCGATCGTTCCATGCCTTTCCTGGGATTTTTGTACTTGTTGGTGAAATCCTGCAAGAAAACTATCTTCTTCCAGCGTGAGAAGTTGGTCCAACCTCTCCTCCATAATATCATTGTCTGCCATATCTGTAGTAGTTGCAATCAAATACTTGGTATGATGTATTCCATAGGCATTACAGCTTCCTGTCCATACACCAGTCTAAACGGAGTCTGTCCTATCAACTTCTTGCAAGTAGTCTTGTATGCCCATAAAATTGTTGTTATGCGAACATCCCAATCATTTCTATTGACATTGCATACTTTAGTTAAGGAATTCTCCAAAATATTATTAAATGCCTCAACCGTTCCATTCGCCCGAGGATGATAAGGTGTGCTCTGTTGATGATGCATATGAAATTCCTCCGTTAGTGCTTCAATAGTGCTATGCAAGAAATGCAAACCTATGTTTCTCATTAGGATCATTGGGCACCTAAACTGTGATAATATATACTCAAAGATGAAGTGCACAGTAGTGTTTGTGCTACAATCCTTTACTGGTTGTGCTTCAAACCAACTGGTCAAATAATTCGTTGCAATAATAATGTATTGCGCACCAGTCTTCTTACCTCGCAGATTGATCAGCCCAATAAAGTCAATCGCCCACTTATCAAAGGCCTTAAAGGTGACTTGTGGATTCAGTGACAACTCATCCCTTCTCGACAGTCTTCCGATCCTCAGACAGAGATTGCAAGCACTACAATATTCTTTGGAATCCTTGTGCACCATGGGCCACCATAGTCCTTCTCTTAAAATATTTTGTGTAATGGTCTTTCCTGCATAGTGTCCTCCTGTCACACCAACATGTGCTTCTACCAAAATATTGTGCCTTTCGTGCTCAAGGACATATCTGCCCAATATTTCGTCAGGGCCCATTTTATACAAATGTCCAGCAATCAGAGAAACATTTTCAGCTTTTCATATGAGTTCCTTCTTCTATTGAGTCGTGTACTCCTCAAGGGCTACTCCAGTAGACAAAAAGTAGATGGCATCAACAAAATGATCATCAACAACTCGTACTACAAAAATTTGTACATCGAGAAGTCCTTCAATGTTTCTTGGTTCTTCACTGGTTTCAATTCTAGATAAGTGATATGCCTAGTATTCAATCATCCTAGCTTATCATCAAAATCATATTCTTGGAACAACAATAGCCACCTTCAGATCTTCCCCCCCAACATAGGCTTGTTCACCAAGTACTTTAGCACAGAATGGTCTGTTAACATCTTGAAGTGCACGCCTAATAATTAGGGGATTTTTGAGGTCTAAAATGGGCCTCCTAAGGAAATTATAAAATAGTAGTGGAAATAATAAAATAATATTAGATTACATCATCAAATTTTAGAGGGAAAAAATACAAAACTATTTCTTCAACTCATATTTTCAACTTATCCCCATATGGGTTTACTCAAATTTTGAGCAGAAACACTTGTTGGATGTAGAATTTGATTCCTCATCCAAGGAGTACCCATGTTGCATACTTTTGATGGACCCTACTACATGAAAAATGAGAAATA
>APFE031494875.1:3620-17731 GCA_000404065.3 Pinus taeda
GTATACGCTGGTTCACTTAATTGAAGTAGCGTATATGAATCTGAGTATGAAATTGAAAAGTTTTATCTGATCTGATAATACTGATTCACCCCCCCTCTCAGTATTATTTCCAACAACCTCTAAATAGGAATTTAAAAATACATGAATCCATGACATGGGTGCAACCATCTAACTAGAAAGGATCATGTGCATGAATCCACGACATGGACGCAACCATCTTATTATAAAAGAGCATATGTATGGATCCACGACATGGAAGCAACCATCTGAGTAGAAATGATCATGTATGCAATCATGAATATTAAATAACTTGAGACAACTTGGATTTATCATATGAAATCTAGGGTATTCATCTCTATCTCGATCCAACCAAAGTACAAATCTAACCATCTGATTAGACATGTTGAACTCAAACATGGTAGAAACCACCTAATCACGGTCAATGATGTAAATCGTTAACAGGTACGAGAGAAACCACCAATAATGAAAATGGCTCTCAAGATACAAAAACACAATCCACGAGTCTAAACAAGGAAGTTGATGTCAAACACTTGCAGAATCATTGAATTGAAGGCCAATGATGTGAACCTATCATCGAATGCGATGAGCTTTCCATTGGGGCATGCAAGCTCCAAGGTACTAAAAGGGAGTTTCTAGATAATATTCTTGGATAATGAGTTGAGGTCGATAGGAAGTGATCTATCAAAGGAGGGTCGTAATTTTTCCAACATCATCGACACGAAACATAGGATGTAGAAGAGTAGGTAAGAGTGATTCAGGATTTTCATAGAAAGGTCGAACATGGTACAAGTAGTTAGAATCACAAATGGGACTTCTCTTTAACATATCGGCGACATGACTTCGAAGTTTGGAAGAATTTGACTCAACATAGGATCAGATGTCACGATGACAATAGGGTATAATCAGATGAACGAAAAATGGATTTCCCAAACCTCAGAAGGCAAGTGACTAAGTGAGGATATTCCAAACCCGACACGAATTGCATATGAGTGTCATGTTCAAGAGTGACATGTTGCCTTTCATACATAATAAAAGAAACATTTAATTCCATTTTCCCTTGTTATTTGTAGCAAGTACCTTTTTATTTTTAATCACAATCTTGAAGATGATACCACGTGATTGTTGTGTAAGTTCATCCTTTGAATGAATCCATCCTAGTATTTTTCATGAGCCCTAGGAAGGAGTATCTCAGTCTCGTCATGGTGACAAGTCCTTCATTGTTTCAGTTTTACTAGTCTGACCTAAGGGTAACTCAACGTCTTTTTCATGTTTAGAGAGTTTGAAAAAGAAGAAAAAATAAAACTCCATACGTCCCTTTCTATATATAGTTTCTCAAATCCAAAATGGTAGAAAAAAATATTCAAGAGAATGTCTTAGTCATTTTCAACTAAGGTATTCCTTTTTAGTAACTAGTCTATCTCATTCTGCAAAAGGGTTAAACTTATACTAGGTAGATGTCTTTTCATTTAATTTTACGAGTTCGAAAAGACAAATGCTCGACAATATTTTCATATTTTTTGAGTCTTAAAAGAGTTAAAAGAGGACTCCTCCTAGATGAACGAGTGATATAAAAGGTAAAAACTGGTTCCGGCGATGATGAAGCTGCTCAAAACATGTAAATACCAGGAGGCTAGCTAATAAGACCACTCATCACAGATGTTCCCTAGGCAAAGGTAAAACAACCAAGTGAAATCATATGGTTGTCCAAAGAGATGGTGACATTGGAAAGGAAAAAACCAAGGCTCGTCTAGCAAAAATACACTGCTAAAATTGGAAATAACAAAAATTAAAGTGGGAATGGTTTCATTTTTACACAAGATTAAAACATGGGAAAGTATTCTTTAGGATATTTGAATGTGGTTTTAGTTTTTCACAACATTGAAAGATGAGAAAAAACTATGCTTGGATTTGGTTTCAATTTTACATAAGCTTGAAACATAGAGAAACTATTCTCGAGATTAGTTTTCATGCCCCAAACATAATGAATTAATTCAAGTTACATTTCCCCCAAGCTTCATTTCATTCACCTAAGTAGACTACTGGTTACTAACAGGTGGATGGAAGGAAGGTTCATTTATGATATCAAGTGAAATACTTGACTGGGAATGTACAATATCTAAACAAAGACTCGAATTGAAAGGGGATATGTTTCATTTTTTAATGAGCTTGACATAAAAAAAAAAACCATGCTCATGGGGGCCTATTTCATTTTTTGGTGAGGTTGACATAGTAAAATAACTATCCTCATGGGGACCTATTTCATTTTTTAAAGAGGTTGACATAGTAAAAGAACTATCCTCATAAGACCTTGATCATGGACTATAAGAAGTCATAGCTTCCAAGAGGTTCTCATCAGATGGGAGAAAAATAATCTAGAAGTGATACATGTCAAGGGATCTAATGGAAATATCTGGTTCCAATTCCCCGAGTACATGGTGCATTATATCACTGACTAGATCATCAGCAGATTCGAGAACAGAATAGGTGGCCACATAATTAGAATATGGCAGGGGTGATACCACTTACATAAAAGGACCATTTAAGGAAGATGGTTGATTGAGATTCAAATTAGGACCAATGAATGAAAGCTGATCAATGGCCATAATTATTACTTCATGTAGGAAACATATCACACGAAAGAGAGAAGAGACAAAATTTCCCATGATATAAACATAGTCATGACCGACGATTAAACTAAAATACAAAGGGCCTTAGACAATCATCACATTAAGATAGACTATTTTTCCTCTCAAAGTAATAGGCAACTTCAGAAGGATCCCTAAGGGTTGACTGGTTCCTGTGTTAAAATCGAAGAGAATCTGGGTAACTAGCACAACCTACAGAGAACCTAAAGCTTTCCAAGTAGTTGAAGACAAAATACTAACAAATGAGCCTTCATCTGTGATGGTGCTAGGTATGGGTATATTATAAGGTTGTATTGTGATCTAAAAAGGAACATAAGAAGGAAGACACTATCCTGCCAGTCAACTCAAATCAAAGAAGGTGACTAAACTACTTAGAGAGGGTGGGCATTAGAATGGGATAACTTCCCTCTTGTGGTATAGGAATGGGAGGATTGTCTCCTTGTATCGTGGGAATAGGAGGATTTCCCCTCTCTACCATGGGAACAGGAGGATTTTCCCCTAATTCTGTGTTATCTGAAGAAACAAGAAGAACTTGAGTGATATGAGGTTTCCCTTTCAAATGAAAGAGGAACCGGGTCAATCATTTTTTCGACCAAAGGTTGGTTTAAAATGTGCTCATGGGATTCAATTTCAAAGAGAGAGGGATTGGCCAGAGATGAGTTCTGATCAATCACATGATCAACTAGTTGAGGATTAGGGGAAAGCTAATGATAACAAGTCGGAACACGAATTTAAGAAGTGGTAAGTTTATCCAACACTTTGGAGGCTTCATCCACATAAGGACAAAGGTTAAAAGGATGATTCTCTTCACATAACCTACAAAGAAATTTGACTTTTTCCTTTTTCCCATGGGCTTTACTATCACTAGTTAAAGTTTTGTCACTGACATGATCTCCAGAGGTTGATGATGAAGGTCGATGCGAACCTTTGGACAACACTTCTAATATCTTGGGAATACCAGTACATTCTCGAAGAAGGTGGTCACCCTTACAAATCTTGTAAGGGAATTTCACTTTATGAGGTTGATGGGAATGTTTCTCAACATCAATTGCATCAATAGCATAGACTGCTTTATTGCCCCATTGCTAATTTTTATTCTTCTTAATATTCCTTTTCTTCTTCTTCTTCTTATCCACTTATTTACTAACTTGTTTATTTTCACCAAATGAAGAAGAAGAAGAGGAATAAGACCAAACATGTGAAGAAGGAAAAGGACTAGGATTGTTGTTAGAGGGGTTTCCTTGGTTGGTAGACTCAGGAACTTTTTCCATTAGTCTGAACCTAAGATCTACTAAGGATTATTTCCATAGGAAGGATATTATTTTGTGGTCAATTAATTTTATAGATCAACAAAAAAATAAATGAAAAAGGGGTAACTAGGCATAAATTTTTACCAGAAAACCATGAACTGCAATATACACCTTGGCGAACCAGCGACTTAACATACGCCATCTAATCTTCCCAAATGTTATGTTCGGTGTATCATAGTATACAAGGTGACAAACTCGGTTACCTCTGGATGGATAACAACCTATAGGGGTCTCCCAAAATATACGCAATGGTACGTGGGAGTACAATCTGTAGTAGTGTTGTCTAATGCATAACCATTCGATGAGAGTGTTCCCATATACTTACCATGTGTGGAGCACCTCCTATATACCTGAAAGTATTGGAGAATGGTCTTATAAACTTCCATACATGGAATGATATTTCACCCCTGGTTTACAACGTTGGAAAATAACAACAACTCCTACATTTAATGACACCAGAACACATCTCTAGCCTAGATCTCTAAATGTTTTTCATTAATGACAAATGCTCCTTAGGTTAATTGAAGTAAATTTTAAGTGTATCCTCAATTAAGTTTCAGTTTTAAGGCTCAAAACATTGTCATATGAACACCTATGATGAAACTATCTTGAGAAAATGTTTCTTTCCATTTTGATGAAAGATAATATAGTAATGGAAGAGATTCAAACAATGATAAAAAACGAAGAATGCATCAAACAAATCTTTCCTAACTAGATCTTTCACTTTCATTTTCCAAATACAACCACCAAAATCAAAATGATTTCAACTTTTCTTTCAATGAATGAGAATGCACTCGATGCACTTTTTAGCTTTAAAACACTAAACAATGTAATCTATATTCAATGATGATCCCAAAAATGAATTTTCAATGCAGTGTGATATAATGCACTTTACGAAAAGCAAACTTTGAGATGAAAACTAAATATATGAAAAATCAGTTTCTTTTATGGTCTCAAAAGAACTAATAATGACCAAAAAACAACAAATTAATATTCCTTCCAAACATATAAGTAATAACCAACAATTTTAATTGACTCAAAGAATCAAAGACTCAACCCAAATTTACTTTCACCACTTTAAACAATGGGAGGGACTTTTGCACACCATAAAGGAACTAACTTAAATAAAAGAAAATTCAATCCACACAAAGCAGGAGGTTGACCTCAAAGATCAAGACACATTAGGATTTTAAGCAGAAACCCTAAAAAGTCTCAATTTTAAGGATCAACACTACTTTACATAGAAAAATCTGCATTTCCAAGGTCATCAACACTACTTTACGTAGCAAAACCTGTGCTGGCAACACTACTTTACTGGGAAAAATCAGCGTTGTCAGTGTGACTGTCACTGATATAAATGTGTTGAGTGAGGAAATTTTAGGAAAATAAGTATATCTTGAGAAAAAATCTAGAACTGATACCCCTAATGATCGACTACTCAAAGTATAGACTCAAATTCAATCAAAACCAAGGATCATTGAACGATGACCAAACTAATCAAAAAGGCCAAATGAAAAACGAGAGTTGAAAGGGGTATAGGATCCCTAGTGGAGTCACCAATTTGGTATCTTGGAATTCCGTTCTATAAATAGAAGCAATCCCTCTAGTCCAATGGGTGGATCTAGTAACAATTGAAACCAATACATGCAAAACTCTCCTAGTTTAAACATAATGACATGAGAGAGGAAAGATGGGCTACCTCACTCCTATGCGGTTGCTTTTCAATGTCAATCTCGACATCCTCACTTCCAATCTTGATCACCGCTATTCTATTATGAATGAATACCTTCAAGGGAGGTCAAAAAAAGATAATAAAATAAAAAAATACCATATGAATTCTAATATCAACCATATGATAGATCAAGGAGCATCATACTAAGCAAGTAGTTATTTACACGCTTATAGAAAGTAAATGTTCATTTTATTAATAATAAACACAAGAGGGAATCATACAACCATTTCCTTGATGTTAGAAGCCTCCTTCAGGATGGGTTTCTAAGTCCAAGCCAAGAATTCTCAAGCTCTCATTTCTCCTTCATAAATTGGCAACAATTAGGTACAATTTAGCAGCAACATGACCAATCTAGTCTGACTAACTATTTGAGGGTGTAAGGGAATGCATTTATAGGGAGGAAGAGGGATTTAGGGATCCACAAAATGGGGAAGAAGGTACACATATTAAGGGGAAGATACCTGAAGGTAGGATCAAGGACTCAAAATAGGAGAACTCGACCATATCCTTATTCAACAATAACCAACTCGTCATCCTTGAGGCTTCTAGTAAGAGAAGCTTTTGCTCCATTTTTGGAGAAACTACCTGAAGAGGATCAACATGGATTTTCTTATCCAAAGTCACGCTGCTAGCACTTGTCACTAGTTAGACCAAATAGTACCAACATGAGTTTTCCTGCTAAAAGTAGCATTGCGCTTGCTAATAGGGTTTTTTGACAAGATCTTCTAGAATTACTTCAAGGCATTTCTTCTTATTTTCTTTAGGGATGCTCTGATCAATGTTTTTCATGGTGAATTGGTAGATAGATTTTGTCACATTACGACATTTTTGGGAAAATCTTGACAACTCAGGGTATGATACAGGGAGTGTGACAAATTACTATATAACAGATGCCCTCTAAAGATAGGAAGTGATGGGTGAAGTTCTTTACAAGTCAAGGCAAGTACTTTGGAGAACCACTATCAAGAGACCTACAAATAAAACATAATACAACATATATGACACTTCTGAATAGGAATTTAACAATACATGAATCCACGACATGGGTGCATCCACCCAACTAGAAAGGATCATGTGCATGGATCCATAGCATGGGCGAAGCCATTTGACTAGAAAGGACGATATGTATGGATCCATGTCATGGATGCAACCATTCAACTAGAAAGGATCATGTATGCAATCATGAATACTGAATAACTCCACACAACCAGGATTTATCGGATGAAATCCTGGGTCTTTATCTCTGTCTCGATCTAACCAAAGTATGAATCTAACCATGTGAATAGACGTGTTGAATTCGAACATGGTAGAAACCACCTGATTACCGGTCAATGATGTAAAACATTAACAAGTACCAGAGAAACCACCAATAATAATAATGGCTCTCAAGGTACAGTAACACAATCCATGAATGTGAACAAGGAAGATGAAGTTGAACATTGGCATAATCATTCGATCAAAGGCCAGTGATGTGAACCTATCATCAAACGTGAATAAATTTCCATTGAGGCATGCAAGCTCTAAGGTACTGAAAGGGAGTTTCTATATCATCTTCCTGGATAATGAGCTGAAGTCAAAAATAAGTGATCCATGGAAGGAGGGCCATAATGTTTCGCACATTATCGAATGAAACATAGGATGTAACAGAGTAGGTAAGAGTGATTTAGGATTGTCACATCAAGGTTGGACATGCTACAAGTGATTAGAATCATAGATGGGACTTCTCTTGAACATATTATCACTCTAGGAAGCTCTCCTACGTTGTAGATTGGAGATGCCTGGTAACATATAAATCTTCAATATCATTCTCTGCACTATTGGAATTGATTGGGGTTTCGATCAAGTCAGATGACTATTTCAACTCTGTTTTTACTCCAGACGTGCATGACCACGCTCAGCTTGACAAGACTTTAGATGATTAATGCTCAATAGTGTATAGATTCAATGGGTAGATGGAGAATACTAACTGTACCAGCAGATGCATACATAAACATATATGAATGGCTAGCTACAGAAAGTAAATGAATCTTGCAAATCTAATTTATCGACGCAGAGATAAGATGACAGTTATCTAGCATTAGACACAGAAGAAAACATGAATAACCTATTCAAGTTCAAGCTTAGAACAGAGGAGAAGATGGCAACTGAACATGTAACAACAAAAGAAGCTTGTATTACTGGAATGAAGATGAGACGCTGAGAGGAATAGAGTATCCATAGTCTCCAAAAGTTGAACCCTTGTTTCTTTTAACTTTCATTTATAGGATTTTATAATGCTTCTTGGGCTCTCTAGGGCTCGAGATGTCTTAATCTATCCCCTCTATCTTCTAACTACTTTATGCCATACTTAGATAAGCATGAGCATAGGGGCTCTATTTCTAACGAACACAGTAACAAAATTCTAGTCATTTCACCGTGATGTCAGGTGGCTCACACGTGCTATGATGTTCCACGATCATTTTTGTTAGTTCGGTTGCATCGTGCTGCTATTTTGTTCCCTTTCGCCCATGTATTCTGTTATTTCAGTTCAACTGTTCGACTGTCATAAACACTGACAGAGCCAACAACTTTCCTCCCCGGGTGACTGATGGGAAGCAGGGAACGGGGGCATATGGGCCTTCAGATGGGATGGATCGATGGACAGGATGGTGGTCAGGCGATGGATGATGAACTCAGGTGATTATGAATGAAGGCCGTTGGATTGAGAGATATGGACGGAGGAGATCAATCGCAAAGGAATGAAGTTGTAGTGGCAGCAAAATAAGTCTGAGCCATCAGATCTTGGATGGTCAGATCGAACAAATATTGGGTGGTAGAAGTGTTCGAAAGATGACGCCCAGGAGCAATTTCATTTGAGCGGGAATGGTTTCTATAGGGCGGTCATCAGGTGATAAGCAGTAAAGTTTGGAGCCCACCCAATGCCATTCATCAGGTGCCACGTAGCAGCAGAGGAGAGAGGAAACTGCCTTTATCGGGTAGGTATCCCTCTCGCTTGTTGCCCTAGTGATATGCGCAATAGTCGTTAGATCGGGTGGGAGTGATCTAACGGTGAAGATTGATCGAGCATGTAACATCGGTCGGGTGAAGTGCGGGCCATTAGATTGGTGGGAAGATCAATGGTGAGGGGACACAAAGGTATGGGATGTCCTCGAGAAATGTGTGAAGGGCGCATATGAGCGAAAAGGTAAGGTTTTCAGGGTAAAAATGGGTTGATTTACGTAGGGCCAAGGTGAAAGTGGGTTTTGTTAGGATGTGAGGGTTGGGTTAGGATATGAGTGAATGAGAATGGGAGTGGAAGATTAAGCAAAGTGGGGTGATGGCCTGTGTGGGAAACTCTCCATGACAGAAAAATAGACCATTTCTTTCCTTTAAAATTCAACATAATAGCGCTACACCTCAGGGTTAACACTGGCTCCTTTTGGGGATGAAAGCCTCCTTGTGACGTTTCAAGAACTGCAGACTACTTCCTTTCCAGTAACAACCAAAACAAACTTATCTCCTAGTGTTCCATTGGGCATGGATTTTATCTGCAGAAAAACAAAAACTAAAAAACCTATTACAATATTAAGGCCTTAAAGCCTCATATGAAGTAAAGTTTCAAAAACTGCCCTTTGAGTGGGCCATCAAAAACACTTTACCCCTTTAAATTTTGCAGAATGAAAGTATTGTTCATCTGAACTTGAGAAATGACAAATGGTCCAGTCCATAAGGCATCAAATTTACCATGGTTTCCCTTCTTTTCCTTCAAAGCATCCCATTTGAGGACCCAGTCACCAACCTGAAAACTTCCCACCTTTGCTTCTCTATCAAAGGTTTCTTTGATCTTCTTCTGATGAATTCTTGACTTCTCCATCAGATGTTCTCTGATCTGCTGTAATTCAACCAAGTTACTCATCCTCCTTGCCATATCATTCTCTTCATCATGTTCTTCTCGCAAGAATTTGGCCACAGGGAGAATCAGCTAGATAGGAAAAACAACATCAGAGCCATAAACTAGATTAAATGGAGAATTTCCTATGGACTTCTTGTTGGTAACCCTGTCAGCCTAGAGTGCAAACTTCAGCTTGGAATCCCAGCTCTTTTTGTTGTCCTCCAACAATTTTTTTATTATCCTTACAAGGCTCTTGTTAGATGATTCTGCTAGGCCATTGCCTTGAGGATAATATAAGGTAGAATGCACCAACTAGATGCCCATGGATTCACACATGTCTACCAATTCTTTTGCCCTGAAAGCTGCTGCATTATTAGTGAGTAGTTTGGTGGGGCAACCAAATCTAGTGAAAATATTCTAATTCAAGCACTTTATGATAACCTGATGATTAGAGTTTTTAGTGGGTATAGCCTCAATCCATTTGGTGAAATAATTAGTGGCTACCAAGATCCATTTGTGTTGGGCACTGGAATGTGGATTGATCTCACCTATAAAGTCCAAGCCCCACTACTGGAATGGGCCATTTTTGTGTACGGGCTTCAAGGGCAGAGATTTTCACTGTTGTCTTCCTACAAACCTCTGACATTTATCACAATACCTCACAAAAGAAAATACATCAGAGAATAGAGTAGGCCAATAATACCCAACTCTTAGGATCTTGTGGGCTATGGTTTTCCAATAATAATGCCCTCCACAAATGCTAGAATGGAACTAGTGCATGACTTCCACAGATTAACCTTTGTCTATACAACTCAAGAGGATCCCTGGAGGGTCTCTCCAATAAAGCAGGTTTTTAGTAATGCATAATTTGGATGATCTGAACTTAATGGCCCCGGCTTGACTTGAGCTAAGCCCTGGAGGGACTTTTAGCTTCTGTAAAAAATGAACTATACTAGAATACCATTCACAGGTGGCTAGATTTTCAGCCAAATACTTATTATTCTCTTTCTCTTTTGTTGCTTCTTCTGTCTGCTCACCACCTGAATTTGAACCTATGCAATTTATGTCCAACAAAATGTAATTTTCCTCAGCCATGAGCTTAGCCAAGCCTTGGCCTTTGACCAACTTGGTGGGCTTCACCTCTATGTTGAACTCTATGAATTTTGCAATCCATTTAGCTCTCTTTCCATCAATATCTGGCTGACTCAGGACATCTTTTACTAATGCTCAAGGTACATACGCAACCACTTTGGAATGCAGAATATAAATTTTGAATGCCTTTAAAGATTTTATGAAAGCATAAGTTTTTTTTTCAATAAGGTCGTACCTTAATTCAACATCCCTCAAAGTTTTGCTAAAAAAGGCCACAGGGTGCTCTACACCTTCATCATTTTTCTGCAATAGAACTGCTGCAAATGTATCATAAGAGGCAAACAAGAAGATATAAAACTCCTTGGTGTAATCTGGACTTATTAGAGTGGGAATTTCCATGATGGCTTGTTTGATGGCTTCAAAAGAGCTTCTTGCAACATCTGTCCATTTTATTTCTGATCCTTTCTTCAGCATGGAAGTGATGTGCTTTACTAGCTCTGAAAAGTTTGGAATAAACATCCTTACAAAGTTAATCTTACCCAGCAAAGATTGAATGTCTCCTTTTGAACTTGGGATGGAAAATGTCTGAATTGCTTGAACCCTTACTAGATCGATCTTCACACCTTCAGTAGAAGCAATATGTCCCAGAAGTTTGCCTTATTCTAGAGAAAATTGTGACTTCTTTGGGTTCATAGAAATTTGAAACTGTCTACACTTTATAAACACCTTCATCAAATGTTGCAAATGGTCCTTGTGATTGCTGGAAAAGACTATTATGTCATCAAGGTAAATAAGGACAAACTTATCCTTCTCTCTCACAAAGGCTATGTCCATGGCCCTCTGAAAAGTAGCTCCAACATTCACCAGTCCAAAAGGCATCTTAGAGTACATGAAAGTGACCCAAGGAGTAGTGAAGGCAGTCTTTTCCTGATCTTTTGGATGTACAACAATCTGATTGTAACTTGAAAATCTATCTAAGAAAGACATGACTCTAGCCCCTGAAACTTTTTGCAGCAAGTGTTCCATCTTAGGCAGGGGGTAGTTGTATTTTTTAGAGCATTTGTTCAGATTCCTGAAGTCAACACAAATCTTGATTTCTCCATTCTTATTTCTTACTACCACAAGGTTAGCTATCCACTTTGAATACCTTAGGGGAACTATGATCTTAGCATCCAACAGCTTCTTAATTTCCTTTTCAATCAAAGGAAGTAAGAGAGGCTGATAGGTCTTAACTTCTAATTAAAAGGGATGGTGTTCTTCTCCAGTGGAATCTTATGCTGAATGATGCTGGTGTCATAGGTCTTAAGATCACTATACTCCCAAGAAAAAACATCAGAAATTTTTTTCATTAGGGCGTAATACTCAGAACTTTGGGCAGAAGACAAGTGGGTGGACAAATTTATGTACTTTGGATGGTATGGACTCCCTACATTATGTCTATGAATAGCAGTCTCATTTTCTTTTTTGGCAGGCTTATAAGGTACATCATTATGATCAAACAGCTTCTCTAGAGGCACCAATCCTTTGGGTATATGGTTACTAGGCAGCTGAACGATGTTATCCTGACCAATTTCGTCCTTTAGCTTGGACTGGTTGCATTCTTCAATGGTTTCATTTTCTTTCTCAATGTGCATTTCAAAAAATTCATCAATGACATGTAAAAACCTATTAATTTCATCATCATCTTCAAAAACTTTCCAGTATTTGACATTGTCAAGCAGAGATGGTCTATATTTCAACTGACCTTTATAAGTGAATTTAGGAGGCAAAGGAGGGATAAACGTGCTAGCACACACAACAAGGGAATCAACAAGTTGGTTCTTCATTCTAAGGATGTAAGAAATGCTAAAAATATTAAAAAAAAACGTTGAACTTCCATACCTCATCTCTGTATGCTTTCAACCTTGGATGCTTCACTTGGAAAGTTTTGTTCACCTAATGAATGATAAGGTATGCATCTCCAAACACCTTCAAACCTTTAATGCCCATTTCTTTAGCAGCGTTTAAGCCCAATATCAAGGCTTCGTATTCTGCTATGTTATTTGTGACCTGAAAAGTTAACTTGAAAGATAAATGAATGCATTGTTGTGTGGGGGATACAAGGGCTACACCGGCCCTTGTAGCTTCCTTGGAGCAAGCTCCATCAAAGAACATGTCCCAAATCTATGGGCCTTCTTCCTCTATGATCTGGCAAACCGGTTCCCTAAGTTGCATGGAGGCCAACTAGGATTCTTCAATCTAAAGAATAGAGTCTCCAAAATCAATTTTGAGAGCATAGATGGGATGATTAGTGGGATTCCTTTCATCACTGATGATATAATCCAACTAAGCTTCTTTATATAATCTCCTTGCAATGTCCCACCTAATCTCTTGATCCAACCTCTAGAAAGCAACATGCCAAACTTGGGGGGTACATCTTCTACCACAATATCCGTCATCATGCTCTTCATGGGAAACTGAGATAAGGTGATGGCTAGGTCTTTGATTAATCCCAAACATTTCACGTTTCTAGAGTCAAAAGGAAATAGGTCATGATAAGGCTTGGTAATGTCAAGACCCAACTCATCCATGACAACCTTGGGCATTAGATTATGGCTAGCTCTTGTGTCCAGAAGGCAGTTGTGAAGGTGTCATGTGGAAAGAGTTATATTTGCGGACAAACCTAACCTCCCTAGGAGTCTAAGACTCTCTAGTGACAAACAAACCAAACAAGAGCAATCCTTCTCTAAACACACATTATTCTATGAGAATTCAAATGTTTTCGATCTTACCTTAGGTCCAACGCTTGTTGTAGCAGTCCAGCCTTGCTGATCCAGATGAGCTCCTCCTTCACTTTCAGACCTGCATACACTAACAAAGCAAACGATTACATAACATCTGAATATTCATCATAAAACAAAGCATATTCATCACATAGACCAAGGAGTACATGAAATAATTCATTAACGACAAATCATTGAGAAGAATGGACTTATTTGTATTAAATAATAAAAAAGGAACCATTACAACCTGAGCCTTGGTGTTGTGCAAGCTCCTCCCAGGGTCCAGCAAGAGATTTCCTCTACTTTGACAAGCTCACCCACTCCCACTATGGCAACAAAGAAGGATAGTGATCTCCCCTCACAAGTCAACAATGGAAGACCTAATTCCAGCAGCATTTACCCTTTAGAATGTTCAGCTTTCAACCTTCCCTCCTTTGGTCCAAGGCCTGTATTTATAGTATTCTAGAGGAAGTTATTCAGTTCCAACATCAATGGGATACTCCCTCTTTTGGATGGGGTAGCTCCAATCTTGATGGGATAAGTTCCTCTATCATAGGAGTGCATGAACCATCTGGAGGCGCTCAATACACGTCAAACACTCTTCTAGAAGGCTCTAGAAGTGACCACAAGTAACTTTTTAGAGATGAAACTCGCGCCTTTTGACCTTTACAGGGGTAC
>APFE031494876.1:0-18741 GCA_000404065.3 Pinus taeda
TCCTTTCTTGCCCACCAAAAATTGGTATGACAGCATAAGAAAAATCTAGTTTCAAAACATCACCCAATTTAGCCCCCCATGACCTAGATAGTAACATTCCAAACCTAGCAGGGATATTTGCCACCACTACATCCATTACCAAAATTTTCGATGGAATCTGCGCTAGTGACACCACCATATCTTTAATGCCCCCAAAACACTTAACTTTATGTGAACCAAAAGAATACAAGTCTCTGTAAGGTTTAGTAACTTGTAGGTTTAGTTATTTCATCAGTGATAATGGCATAAGGTTATGTGAGGCTCCTGAATCAAACATACAATTGTTCAAGAGTAAATCATGAACCAATAAAGAAATGTAGAAAGGAGGTATTGAAAAATCTACCTCATCCACATGTGAAGCAAAAACCACTACTGGTTTGTCTTCTTGCAAATTCACAATGTCATTTATATTCACATTCTAAGATAAATTGATAAACTCTATAATTTATCTTTGATAAGCTGGTGTTTTAACTAATTGTGTGAAGGGTACTTGAATTCTGGTATTTTCTAACTCTTTGGTGAAACTAAACACATGGCTCTGTTTAGTATTCCTTTCATTCTCATCTTCACTTTTCTTCATGACTGAAATCTCTTGTGGAATGGAAACAAGTTTTTCTAAGGGAATTTTTTCACTTTTGTCTTGAGAAGGCTCACCTTGAAGCATTTGAGTTTGTCTACTTGTATTCTGTTGTTGCTTTCCTTTATTCAATTATTTTTCAGGTTGTGGTTCTTGTTCTTGTGGATTCACCTTTTGTAAGGGAGCTGGAACTTGCTGCTCACCTTCATCTTCTTGAGTTCTAAATCCTTTCCTTGATCTCAAGTCATATTTCTTATGTAATTATGCCTACATAAAATCAGAAAACCACTTCCAAAATTTATCAATTTCATTATCATCATAAATGACATCTATTTCACTATATTCTCCTCCCTCATCAAATAGTTCATCTTCATCTACTGCATACAATGTGAAAATATGGTCATCATGATCCTTGGAATGCTCTGGTACTCCATCAGGATCTGCCTCTATATACAGTGGTGCTTGAATCCAATCTTGATCTTTTCTCTCCCTCTACAAAATTTGCAAAGGTTGTCTTCTATATTGAGGATTAAAATTTTTGTTTTGCTATACTTGTCTCTGAGAATTCTTACTCTCTATTTCCAATTTAGTCAATTTATTAGACAAATTTCTAATTACATTATTCATATCCTCTAATGTTTAATCTTGAGAGGATTCTACTTTAGCCTTTCCCTTATCTTGGATAGGTTGTGACTTTGGTACTTTACCTATAGCCACTAGATTTTCTTCTATCTCTAAGGCATTACTTTGGATGTGATTGAGGGTTGTGGATCTTCTTTCCCTCAATGTAAATCCAAAATCTGACTCAAAAGCCCTTGCAAAAGTTGTTTTTGCACCAGCATGAGGGGGCTTAATCTCCACTGGAAGACTATTGTACAATTTATTAAACCTTCTGATGAATTCAACAACACTTTCATCAGATTTATTCTTGATAGCATTAAACTTTTGAGTGAATACCCATGGCCTCTTTTCTCTCCCCATCTCTGGGTGAACAAGCACTCCATCTCTTCCCATGTAGGAATAGAGTTATTAGGAAGCCCTTCAAACCATTTTCTTGCTTCTCCATTGAAGGATTGAACAAAAACTCTTAGAACAACATCCAGGTGTTCAAAATTTATGTTTTCTGCAAAATTACAAAATACTGATATATGATCCTCTGCTATTTGTTCATCCTCCCTTATGAAACAAGGAAGAATCTTCAAGTGTTTTTGTGCCATTTCATTCAACTATTGTGGAAATTGAATAGGTGCATACCTATTCATAAAGAATGCAAGTGCTACCATGTTTGCTCCTAAACGTATTGAACATTGATTACCAACAGATGTGGAACCTGACTAAGGAGTATATGGAGTATGAGAAGGTGGCAATGTAGTTATAGGTTCAAGTTGAATAACTGTAGTAGATACTAAAAAAGAAATAGACTCTAGAGAATGTTCTAGATAGTTGGGTTCTTGAAATGAATTAGATGTAAAAGGTGACTCTTGCTCAATAAAAGGTAGATATTTGGATGAAAAATGTGATGAACTACTACCAGGTGTAGACAGTGTAGGACTTGGTGTAACTAGAGTTTTAGGCCTTACATCCCTCTTGGAAACTAGCCTCTCAGGGTCTAAAAGGGACTGAACTTTCTGCTATGAGGTATCTGACCTTGTATGGGGCCTCTTTGGAGCCACAGTTATTGATTTTCTTCAAAACAGCCAAATATTTCCTCCTCACTGAACAACCGGAGGAAAATATTGTAAACCCAGGGAAAAGTGTTCTTGTTTTCTCTCCCCAACAACAACTCCAATTAATGTTGTCCCTTAAGAAACCGATTTCTTGGCTGTGTAGAAATTTTGCTTAAGACATTAATGTTTATAATTATTGTCACTTGTTTGTCACTTAATTGTATGTTGTATTCTCAAATGAAGGATCTGAAAGACTTGGTTTTAAACCCTCAATACTTAGGTGACATGAAAATTTTAGAATGCCATTTGATTGCTGAATATAAATGATGAATAAAGAAATCTTGAAGAAGTCATAGACAATATGTTGTTTTACATAGTATCTACTATCTGTGACACTTTGAGAAGTTAAAGATAATATGTTATCTTACACAGAAGCTACTATTTGTAACTTAGAAGAATTATAGACGTGGGAATTTCAAGTATAGGAGCACTCTTTTAAGGGATTTTAACTTCATTTACACAAGAAAATAAAGAGTTGTAGCTTCATTACCATACTTAAAGGAAGAAAACATATGATGACACATAACAAAGAAGTCACAAAATCATGCCCAACAATGTGTGGAAAACTTCTGATTCTTTCATTAATTAATAGTTCTATCAAGAATACAGTGGCCTAGTCTCCAGGTTCTCCAAAGTTCGAACCCTTTCTCTGTAAATTTTCCTCTTTTTATACATTATGAAACAGTTGATAATCACCAAAACTGTCAAACTACTTAACTATTCTCCTAACTATCTAAATTAAAATTTATTACAAAATATTACATAGAGGGTAAAAGACACCTCATTCTCAAGAAAATAAAATAACAGGAAGTAATAGAAATTAGAAGGTGATGGTTGTTCACTGTTCGAATTTGTGGCTTGAGTATGTGGTTTGAGTGTTATTCTGCAAGTTGTAACCCTGTAGACATCCTAATGACAGTTAGACTGTTTTAACACAACAAACTACAACTTTACAAGAACTCCATGCATGGACTTGGGCCCCCGTATGTATTGGGAGTGTTCTGATTGGCGGAAACATAAAGAAACCCAACCAATCACCGTTTCCTTTGGAATTTTAGTCATTTGCCTCTAACTTTCGTTATTTTGCTAAAACAATGGAATCGGTTGATTTACACAAAATATGGAAAACCTTTGGTTACCACGGAACTAAAAAAGAATTAAAACTCTAGTGCATAAACTTATCATGTCTACCTGAGCTGTGTGTAATCACCATCCGATCACCCCTTCAATGGACGGTCTTTTCCCTCGAAACTCACAAAAATTTAATCCTATTGAATAAAACCTTATCGCGTCCATTTTTTCAATGACCCTTTGACTCCCATACGAACTCGATAAGAAATAAAACTGCCAGTTAATGATTTATCGGGTCCAATTTTAAAAATAAAACCCGATTACTTTTTGATGTGATATCTGTCGGATCTGATCCCTTTCAATGGATGGTTGCGATTGATCCGGACTTGAACGTATTAAACTACATTTCATACACCATCGCGTTAGATTTCCGAAATAAACTTCTTTCTAGTTACCCACACGATTGCTGTCAAATCTGTGGCCTATTAATCGGATGGCCCAGATCTTCTCATGGGTTTATCACTTTCAAAAGCCATTAATAATATAAAATCAACCATTTCTTTCAATTCTCCAGATTCCTTTTTATTTCCGTTATAACATAATATTTGGTTTTTCTTTCATATTTTTTATTTTTCTTTCATTTTGTGATAAAACTAAAATTAAAACTTAAATAAAAATGGATGCTACAACAACAAGTATCATGCTAAAGTAGTATCCAAATGTGCTTAACAATTTTCTTTATCAATAGTAATACATCCATGTAGTCACATATCATAGGAGGAATATCTCAACCTCAAAAATAGAATATCTCATGCAGATATTTGAAAGGATGCTTGGTGGAAACTCTATGTGATTGTACTGGCTCACTCATATTCTATGCACATCATATATATACAAATGGATGTTCCAAATGTAACATCAATGCTTCAATCAACAGTTGGATTCCATGTCAAGTTCAATAACATATTTGAACTTCAAATCAGTGTATCCAAGGAATTTCATTTTCATTATTCAAAAACATTTTTTCCAATAGCTTTGCAATATAGAATTTCTTTCTGAAATGACATAAATTGATTCAACATGCCATGATACATCATTTTGAGCTTCAGAAGTTATCTCCCTCTGATTTAGATCATAAAAGTCTCATCTCCTGTCAAGAGTAGATCATTAGTATATAAAACCAAAACCATAATCAAAATCAAATCCATACCTTGGAACTCATCATCCTCATTTCATCACATAACTGTAAAATATAGACATATCAGGATCGAAGAGAATTCTTCATGAAATTCTCTAAGCATAATGTCTTGCTAATCCATCATAGTCAGCCTTACATAAATCAATGTTGTACCATCACATCATCAAATTTAGGTTATCAAAGCTTAGAAGTCAGATCACGACCATTATCAAATTCATTATTATCATAGTATCAATACTTTCAACCAGGATTCCCACTATAGGAGACTTGGAGCGCGCGTGAACAACAGCGGGAGCGTAACCTAGGAGAGCAGCAGATCAGCGCCGACGCTCTTCGGCTTCGGCCGTGAGGCCTACACAATATGGGCCTTGGTCACTGCCATGGCCCATCCAGACCCATCCCAGGGGGACTCTGAGAAAGCTTTCTCAGATCTGGTGAAGTCCCTTCCCCCTCCCCGCCCCAAACCTGCAACTTCAAAATTTGTCAAGAAACTGGATATTCTCCAAGAAGTCCAGCTGCCCCCATCTCTACCTCGAATGGCAGCATTATCTCTAGCAGAAAAAGGACTAATAGGATAATTCACGGGTTTATGGCCCTCACCAAGAACAGTACAAAGATGGCTGGAGAGGAACTGGTCCGACAAAATCCAAGGGAAGATCTCAATCCGTTTATGTGGCAAAGGTTACTACACCTTTCATTTCGAATCCAAAGCAGATAACGATCTTATTTTCAGGAATGGCCCCTACTTCATGGATTCCCGACGGCTTTGCCTAAATAAGTGGAGTCCTAACTTCGATCCAGGACTGGACATCCCCAACGTAGTCCCAGTATGGGTCCGTCTTCCTCATCTGCCCTTGCACTGCTGGGGAGATGAATTGGTCAAAGCAATCGGAAACGCAGTTGGGAAATACATTGACAGAAGTGAACCTAAGCACAACATGCAGGCATGCACAAGGATACGCATGGAAGTGGACCTCGGAAAAGGATTGCTGAAAGCCATCAAGCTCAAGGTGGATGACTGGAGCTACATACAACAGTTGGACTATGATCAGATTCCCTTCAAATGCAAGGTATGTCATGAATACGGGAACTTTGCCAATAGATGCACTAAAGTAACTAATCTGGAAGCTGAAGATCAAGGAGGACAATGGGAGACTGTAAAAAAAAAGAAAGCCACCCCCCCCTCTAAACCTGAATCATCCTCTGAATTTCCCGGCCCCTCCTCTCAGCGCCCCATCTCTCCCCCTTCCAACCCTCCGAGCCCATCCCAAGATCCGCCCTTCCCTTCATCCTCCAACCCTTTCTTGATCCTTGCTTCAAAAGATCCTCAGACTGAACAACCCTCTTTAGATCTGCCTGACCCTCCTTTGATCACTTCAATCCTCTCCCAGCCTTCCTCAGAGATTCCTCCTCTTAGAACCACCAGAAGATCCTCAAAAGAAATTGGCACTTCAAGCGATCTTCACAAGAAGCCTGGCCCAGGTAGGAAGTCAGCAAAGCCGCATCAAGAATAAAGCACTCAAAAGGACATTGCCCTTGGATTCCAAACCCCTATGGAATCATTCATGACAGGACATCAGGAAAAGGAAACAGTAGGGAAAGATTTCGAGAGGCGAGCACCTCCCCGCTCGAATGCCCCATGATGAAGCTCCTATCCTGGAACAGCAGGGGCATGGGGCACCCCTCCAAAACAACTGCCTTAAGAGACCTTCTTCATAATGAAAGACCCGAAATCCTGTTGATTCAAGAGACCAAACAAAACCAAAATGAAATGCAGAAGATCATAGACGCCAAAAGGCGCTTCTTAGGCATCATTAGCAGCTCCAAAGGAGCATCAGGAGGAATTGTAACCATGTGGAACAATCAACATTGGGACTGTAATTCAACCATATACAACCAAAATTGGATAAGGACCAATCTGAATAGCAAATAGGAGAACTGTGATCTCATCATATACAATGTCTACATTCCCAACCATTACAGAGAAAAGGAGCAGTGCTGGAAGGAACTGAAAGAAAGCATAGATAATGAGCAAACTTCAAACATCATAATAGCTGGAGATTTCAATTTAATCCTCCACGCGAACAAGAAAAGAGGAGGCAACTTCATGCATGACCCCTTCAGAAGTCAACTGGAGGGAATAATGCTAGAGCATGAAATGGTTGACATCATTCCAAAAAACCGAAAATATACATGGAACAATCGAAGGCTGGGACCAGGAAATATTATGGAACGATTGGACAGAATTTTGGTCAATATCTCCCTCCTCTCTTCCTTTGCAGCTGGGCACACCAAAATTCTCAGCTCCACAGCTTCCGATCACTTCCCCATTCTCCTCACGTTGGAATCCCACCTCCATTTGGGACCAATCCCATTCAGATATAATCCGCTATGGAGAAACAACTCTTCAGCTGAAGCAATAATAGAGGCCACCTGGAAATAGCACGTAGAAGGTTCCCCCAGCCATATATGGGAAACAAAAATCAGGAGTGTAAGAAAAGCGCTCAAAGAATGGGCAAAAATCAGCTATCAAGAGCCAGAAAATTAAAAAAAATAAATAAATCAAGACTTGGAGGAAGTCCAGAAACAAATAGAAGATCAAGGACTCTCCCAACAACTAAAAAACAAGGAATGGGAAATACAGGGACATCTCATGCACATCAACAGAGAAGAAGAGATAAAGTGGAGGATTAAATCGCTACAGCTATGGTTGAAAGAAGGAGATAAAAATACAACATACTTCCATAAGCAAGCTACAGCTAGGAAAACAAGGAACAACGTTAGTGCTATTAATGATAGTGAAGGCAATCATCACAATAACCAAGAAGACATCAAGAGGGCAGCCTCCCTTCATTTCAGGAGCCTTCTTACTGAAGTTCAAGAAGAAGTCGATTACTCTGAATTGCTGCAATATCTCCCCAAAGGCATTACTCAGGAAATAAATGAAAGCCAAAATTGAGAAATAGAAGAGGAAGAGATTAGGAAAGCAATCTGGACCCTGTAGCCGGACAAGTCTCCTGGGCCAGATGGATTTCCAATCAACTTTTACAGGGATCATTGGCAGCTGATAAAAAAAGACCTTGCAAAAATGCTGAGGGGAATACAAAGGAAAGGGAAAATGAGAGGCTTTACCAATTCAACCTTCCTTGCTCTCATTCCCAAGGAAAATCGACCCACCTCATTCTCCAGGTTCCAGACAATGTCTTTATGCAACTCTTCATACAAGATCTTCACGAAAATCATAGCCATTAGACTCCAGCCCCTCCTTCCATCCTTGATCTCTAAAAATCAAGGTGGCTTTCTGTCCAATAGGCAAATTCATGATACCATTACTTTGGTCCAAGAAGCCATCCACTCCAGCACCTCAAGACAAGAGAAAGGATTCGTTCTCAAACTCGACTTGGCCAATGCTTTTGATCGGGTAAGGCACTCCTTCTTGTTTGATGTCTTGAAAAAAATGGGTTTCAATTCTTCTTTCATCAACACCATTGCTGCTTGCATATCAGGACCTTGGATAGCACCCCTGATTAACGGTCGCCCTTGTGAAGCCTTCCAATCCTCTAGAGGTCTAAGGCAAGGTTTCCCTCTATCCCCCTACCTTTTCATTCTTATGGCTGAATCCTTCAGCAAAGCTCTGGATCGCAATAGAAGAGTCGGCCTCATAACAGGCATTAAATTTGGGAATGGAGTCAAGAACATAAACCATTCTCAATTTGCTGATGACACTCTTTTGATTGGAGGGGCCTCTACTACCATAGCAAGGCGCTTTAAAATCCTCCTTGACCAATACATGGATTACTCAGGGGGAGCGGTCAACTTCCACAAAAGTTGTGTCTATGGCTGGAACATTCCTAATCAAATAGCTCATAGTATCGCCAACATCTTTGGAGTCACATACAAAGCAAAATGGGATCACTTCTCCTACCTTGGGATGTCGGTCAGCTTGGGACCACTAAAAGCAGCGACATGGAATGAAATAATAGACAAAGTCAAAAGGAAAGTCCAGCAATGGGGAACTCATTGGCTCAACCCGGCAGGCAGACTAATCCTGCTCAAATCAGGTATAACCTCCCTTCCCCTATATAGATTTACTCTTTATCAAGCCCCTGCTATTTTTCATCATAAACTGGAAGTCGCCCTCCGAAATTTCCTGTGGCAAGGAGGGAAAAAAGAAAAGAATAGATTTAACTTGGTCAGCTAGAAAAACGTAATCCAATCTCAGGACAGAGGAGGCCTTGGAATAAGAGCTCCTAAAATTCTCAATCTAGCATTTGGGATTAAAATGGCCTGGAGGCTAATCAATGGCCCAACAACATGGTGGAAGCAAGTCATAGAAAGCAAATACCTCAATGGCACAAGACAAAGGCTACTAGAGGATGGCATCCCCAATAGGGATTCCTCCAAAATTTGGCACCTTTGCAAGAAAGCAATCCGAATCCTCAGGAAAAATACTTCAAAAATCCCTGGAGGAGGGGACAGCATTAACTTTGCCACTGATAAGATAATGGGACTCCAACCTCTTAATGCTATTGAAGAAGCCCTCCCGATCATCCATTATCTCAACAGTAAAGGCATTCAAAGACTTGGACAAATCTCGAAATGGGATCCGGACACCCATGCGTGGACAAATTGGGATTTCCCAGGTATCCCAACAGCCATGGAAGCGAGCTTCAATGCTCTCAAAGAAAATCTTCATAATAGAGCCCCAATAAAAAAAGAAGCAGCAGATGGACTTCGTTGGGATCCCACAGGATCAAATTACACCATCAAGTCAGGGCATCAATATATCTGCAACAATACATATCAGATACCCATCTTGAATCATTGGAGAATAATCTGGAAATCAGAGGCCATCCCAAAAATTAAATTTTTCACATGGCTGTTATTAAAAGGCAAAGTTCTCACAGCGGAAAATTTAAGAAAGAGAGGGATCAACGGTCCATCCAGATGCCCCAAGTGCTACTCAGCAGAGGAGACAATGCAACACTTATTCATAGACTGCCCCTTCGCCAAAAGATGCTGGACCAAAATGTCATCCATGAGTAATATAAACTGGCAACCTCAGCAAAACATTGCTGAGACACTGTATGAATGGAAAAAGAATTGCCCATGGAAAGACAAAAGGAGCAGGATTGTGAGAAGAATTTGGGACACTATTCCTCACTCCTTATTATGGAGAATTTGGCTATCAAGGAACAAAAAGATTTTCCAAAATAAAGAGACCAATGTTCTAACAACATGCAGCAAAGCCCACATCTTGGCTTAGGAGGAAATAGCAGCCAAACACAAGGGGAAAATCCAAGCAAAGGATTACACAGTGGAGGAAAGATTTGTCATCAGCTACATCCTGGAACAGCCAGGAAAAAATCAGGAGATTCAAAAGACTGACAGATTGCAGCAAACTCAAACAAAGGATTGGGAAATCAGACTACCAGCTAAAGATTATAAGAGGTGGATACAGAGCAACAATTGCACAACATTACATTTTGACGGGGCCTCTAAACCGAACCCAGGCCAAGCAGGAGCGGGAGGAGTAATATTGAACGAGGCAGGGGACAATATTTGCAGTTAGGAATGGAGTTTGGGAGAGAAAACAAATAACATTGCAGAGGCACTAGCCTTATACCAAGGATTACTTAAACTAAAGAATCTGGGTATCAAAAGGGCTTTAGTTTTTGGGGATTCGACAATTATAATATGTCTAATGATCCATAATCAGAGATCCCCCAATAGCAACCTTCAGCAGCACATAGATCGTATTAAGCTCCTCCTCAAAAATTTTGATGACATCAAGTTTTACCATGTCCTCCGCACTCTAAATAAGAAGGCAGACAAGCAAGCGAACAACGTTGTTGGAAGAATGGCAGGAGCGTTAAGGTGTAACGAAATAGACAGTTTCCACCCAATGCCATGAAGAAGAAACATCATTGCATAGTCCAGCAATGCTTGGTCAAACAAGTGTGCGATGGACAAGGACTATTCAGAAGCAGGACACTCTTTTGTAACCACAGCACGCAAAAACAGGCTCACCCGACCCTAGACAGAAGCAATTACTCTAGCACAAACATCAGCGATCATTTCAACGCCGGCATCAACAAAATAGGAGCAGAAAAGGAGGATTGTCTGAAGGATTTGGCTCAGACCAACATCCTTCTCATGACTCTGGATCTTTCTTGGGATCCCGATCACTGCTCTCTTCATTCTATAAACTTGGTTGTTCACTCCCAAAGCATCACTCATCAGCTTACTCTTGGCGATAAAGACACAGTGAAGAAGCTTCAACTTGGAACGAGTGAGCCTTCTCGGATTTATTGGCGGGACTCCACTCTGGTATCATTTCTTCATTTACTGTTTAGTTTCATCCTAATCAGTGCATTTGTGACTTTCAGGAACGCAAAAGCCAGAGCTAGTGAGGTCGCTCTCCCTTTAGCACACCTCTCTGCTCCCTCAGCTCCACCCCCCTTTCAGTACAGTCCCGTATCTCCATCTTCCTCCATCTCGAAAGCCATTTGTTGCGCCTACTCTCTCAGCACCCGGTCCCTGGATATCCTCTCCTCGGCTACGCGCTGTTGGATCTCCTTCTACTCTCACTACTCAAGCAGAACGGGTAGATCAATTGCGGGCTTCATCCACTCTCCCGCCCGTTATAACAGTCCTCGCATTCGTGACAGCCCATCTAAAAACGCATATAAGTTTCCCACCTACTACGCCTCTGTTTTCATTATCTTCACCTACCGCACCCTCTCCCCAACAATGGCGCGCAGTGAGGATTGCCTACACTGTGCAGACTTACAGGCAGAACTGGAGGAAATAAGGACTCATCAGACTATCCTCGATGACAAGCAAAAACTCCTGGATGCAAGACTGGAAGAACATGACAGACGTCTTGAAGAGCAGAGTCAAAGGCTCTTTGAACAAGACCACATCATGACTGAGAAATATAAGGCGGAAATTCAGCTGTTTATGCACAAAGCAGCATCCCTTCAAGAGCAGTTTAGATAGCTTACCAATCGCTGCGCCCATGCTGAGGAATCCATATCTATTCTCAAGTATATGATGGACAAGAGAAATGCCATTGCCACCAGCTCTTCTAGCGTTAAACAGGAAGCAAAAGATGATCAGCCAGAGGAATCTACAGTGAGGCACATCCAACATATAATGATAGATTAAATGTACTGTAGATGCATCTTTCTGTTATTTTCTTTTATCAGAATCTATAGTAGCACAGTTTTAGATAGTAGTATAAGCAGCAAAGTAAGGATCAAGGAGGTAGTCTCATTTTGTAAACCCCTTGATCAAAGACAAACAACGCATATTATGTACCAAAGGAGACTGAACCCCTGGAATTTTTCAGAATATAATATATAGCAACCGAACTTTAAAAAAAAAATATATACTTTCAACCAGGAGAGAGGTTGAGCACACATAAAATCATGACTTCATTATACCAACAAGTAGTTATGCAATATCAATCCAAACTTTATCAGGTCATAATCATAACATAAGTCATTTTTGGCACTACATGCAAATGCATACACCAAGGATGTGTCATGCAGGTTCCATGTTCATGTTGAATCACAACTATCAATACTTCAACCATTGTGCTAGGAACGAGGAGGCCAATACAAAATCATTTTTCCAAATACCCACATAAGTCATTATGCCTACATAGCATAAACATCATGGAAAATCATTAATCATGAAGTCAGATGATTAGTCATCAATTTAAGCCCAAATTCTCTTTTGTAAAGAGATTTATAGTCAAAGAATCTCTCAATGATTAATTCAAAGTTATTGTCAAGCATCATGACAAAACATTGTTCATATATATCAGTCAACCAAATCTTGCCAAACTCTTGTATAAAAAACATAGTGACATAGCTATATGTATGTCCCAATCACCAACAAACACAAGTTCAGTCTGCATGTCCATATTATGGAAAACATTCAATATTTTCCTACTTGAAGATATTTCTATTATCTGCAATGCATATGTGGAACCAACATCTTCCAATATATCATTTGATTTCAAGCACAATACTTTCATTTTTATGTGATCAACAATTTAACCCAACAACTTCAGAAATCATATTACAGTGGCAGAATATGTCAAAGACACCTTGGTTCGGAGTTTAGATAGATTCAAAAAGCTTCATATGATGGTCAAATATAGTCAAACCCATGGACACTCCCTTCAGGTTAGCATGGGAGCATCTTTAGATACCTGGATGCTCTCTATGCCTTAGGATGCGTGCGTCCAGGGATTAGATATCCTAATTCTATGACTGTGTCTAGAGTGGAAACCCTGATTTCTATATGTGGTTCAGATCTGAGACCTGCTGCAGTTCAATAACGTTAGACACACATTAGTCATACTTCAATAGTACATAATGAGAATATCAACTTCATTCATATTTATTCACGTCATCAACATGTCTTTGCTAGATTCAAGCAACAATAGATCTATTAGATCATAAACATATATCTATCATGGCTATCAACTTCATCACATCAACCTTTCATCAAAGGTTAAACTCAAAGAAACATATTTATGCAACATCATATCTCAAATATTATGGACATAGTAGCACTTTCTATCAAGTCACTCCATCAATTTAGGACAATCATATATGCCATAGTTACTCATCAAATCAAGACATGACCATAGTTAGTGGGAGATCTAGATATTAATATTACACTTATACCTCTAACATAAAATTCACCATGCTCTTCATTATCAATAAGATCAAGTAAGGTCATTAAATAAAACTTCATCAAAACAAAGAGAGTGTCAATATTTCTTTCCATATGCTTTTATCATGCTTATCAGAAGCATTATCAACAGACCCATGTATAGGAGTTAATGAGCTATCCTTCTATGTGAAATCCATCATGACAAGTATCAAGGGTATCATTTACTAGAGTGAAGGTGCTAGCCTTTTTGTATAAGATCAAGAAATCCAATCGATGGATGTTAATAAAAAATCAAGTGTAACAATGTAACAACATTAGACAGTCACCATAGATTTCAAGAATATCAAAATGTTCAACACCAAGTGCATCATTTTACCATAAGAAACGTAGATCCAAATCACTTTCATATGCATGTATGATTCATCAAAGAAAGAGACATTTTGATCATACCATAGGGCTTACTGAGCCAATAGATGAAACACAACATACCATGCATACCTTGTGGTATTAAAATACACGTGCACCTTCTCATTATACATATGTATCTTATGTAACATGTTCAAATAGTGCCTCTTTACCTCTTTCCCGATCTAGCTTTTCTTTCCTGCATCTCAAAATGATCCTGAAGAAGGATCTGCTCATCACATCTCATCAAGGAGGTTAGAAACATACATATGCATGAAGTATAAGAAATAAGCATAATCATCAAATCCACAGGTTTACAAAAAAGTAAGAGGCATCATAAGTCACGAAATAATTCTCTTGAATGAGAGGTGATCCTCTCAATTTTGAACCAAACTTCAAGAACCATCAATTTCCAAGGTCCATATACCAATGATGCCTTAAGTTATTAAACCAACTCTACTAGGAAAATATAGGGCTTCATCTCCCACAAGTGCTTGATCCTTTTCACATTGACCAAACAGGTTCCATATCTCATATTGTTTCCATAAACTAGGGTTTTCTTTCCAACCTATACTCATAGAATCCATCAAACCCTAATAATCAAATTGCCTAGTGTTTTCTTCAAACCTTAGAATTATTTCAGGTATTTACCATCCTATTCTTGCTTCAATCAAATCTATCATCACCGGGGTGATATCCATGGATTTTCTTCAACCCAACTCTGATACCATGTAAATTTTTCAGAGGGAAACATGTTCTTTTCTTTGATAATTGTGTTTCTTCATTAATACATTAATTTCACCCCATATCATCATTACATTATTACGATCTACACCATTATTCATCAACATATGAAATTATATAGAAAGAACATCATCATCATCATCATCAACGTAGCGAAACATAAAGGAATAATAGAAGAAAATCATGCACACATAAAGACACCAAGATTGCTCCAAGAACAGGGAAAAAACCACTATGGGGAAAATCCTTGCAAATATTCTTCTTCTTATATCCTCATCAAATGATTCAGAAAAAGAGAGTACAATAATCCCTAACTTAATCTATGCAACAAAAAAACTAGGATACCCTTAAAATAGATCTAATCATGCTTATAATCAAAACCTTTATTCTGATGGTTGCAATGTTCTATCACAAACTGAAGTAACCTGCTGGATATTGTTGTGAAGATTTGAACACTATTGAATGTTGTTGTCACTGAGCGAAATCTTTGGTATATAGAAATCTCATCCATGAGTTCTGGATGTAGGCAAGAGTAGTTGTGTGAGCATCTATAGTAGATCGAGATGTTCTTTGTGAATTGAATGTCAGAATATTTGGAAGCATGGACACTCCTAGACCATTATGTGCATGCGTATAGGGTCAAAATCACTAGATCTACTTCAAAGCCTTCATAAAATCTCTTCTAGTTACTATGCATGCCTCCGTGATGGGTTGGACTCTCTCAAGACCACTTTTTGTGAGTGTTCGTAGAATCCAAATATCTTGGGTGAGCTCCTTGTCCCCTACTGCTTGTGCCTAGAGTGTCAAAGGACAACAACTAGATCTCTCATTCCTACGAATGACGTAGAAGAGGGTCAGGAGCGTCAGTCCCCACAAATACCATCAAGTATCACTCATCTATGTCCCCATCTATAGTGGGTGAACTACACCCAAAGATATGCCTGATATCTTCGTCCATGGGTGTCTTTTGAGGAAACACTCCAAGACATCGTTGTGCAACACCATACGTCTCTGCATACCATCGATCATCCTAGTACTCTTGGACATGCCACTGTACATCGCGGCCTACCCCTGTACACTGCTAGATACCCTCAGCTACAACTATTCCATCCTATATTGTCTTTCTTCCTACCTGTGTCACTGCACCTATCACTCCCCGCATGTACTCACTATGGTGCGAGGCACTCCCACTCCACAACGGAGTCCAACAGAGTACAACACATCACCATGAATCTCCATTCCCACTTGTAGAGCACTGCTCTATGCTAGATGCTCCCACACATCCCTGGATATGATGTTATATAGCTATGTCTCTATGTGTCAGGCCACACCCGATTAGTATCATCACCTCCACCATCACATCATTATCCCCACTGATGAAAGGATCTTCCCACGAAATCCCCCTTGAGGGATCTCATAAGTGACTCTCCCTATCTGTCAATAGTAATGCCACCATTTCTCCACTCCTCTACGTGCTCTGTGCCCCGCACAAAAGTGAAGAGGCCCGAGCTCCATGCAAGGCACCGTTTGGTGGCTTGCTAATGCCACCTCATCTGACAAACTCTTGCCAAAGTATGTTGATCACCCAGTGATCCCGTGTACAATTTTCATACTAAGAAAACCAAAAGAGTCTATCGATAAACTAGTTGGCCACTAGTACTGACTGAGACTCACCTAGAGAATGTGCATTCTCAACTACTAGGTCAGATGCACCATCTCGATTGTAGTCAACCGACATACATGGGAATTTATACGTTGTCCCTCCCGGATCCCAATTCCAGTCGGGGCTTCCAGAAACCCCAGTGCCTAGAAACTCCTACTAAGCTCCACCTGGGTCCACTACCATCTCAATAGTCCACTCTAGCGGTTACCAACTCGGAATCTCTCACAACCCAACACAAAGAGAGGGATCAAATGCACGAACTCCCACACATAGAACAACCCCAGCATGCGGGTGTTGCACCTTGTGCAACTCAGGTCATCTATCTCTCTATCTTAGTCAATACATATAACCTAGCTAATGGGACAAGGTAACCTAACAGTGTTGTCAGCCCCGTCTATGTATGCCCAAAGAGGGTTTCTCTCACGCTCCCACGTGCACTCTAGTTGCACCAATGGGGAATCCAATTACTCCCCATTGTGAGTCAATTTGGCCATGGAATCGGCACAAACTGCACTCATGCCCTCCACCTCCTTGTTCTGCTGCAGAATCACCTCTCACACTAACATGGCCTTCCTTTTTAATGCTAGAAGGCCGACCTGAAACTGATGGAATTCTCATGGGCATCTTTCACTTGTAAACTTGGTCACGACTTTAGATACCTCAGCAACTATTGGCATAGGGATTCCACCCACTCAATAAATGGCTCTATGTGAGTAGGCTATATCCTCTCCACCAGGGTGTCAACTGGGGCTATCAAAGAGGTCTCTAATAAAGGTGACTCCTGCACCCCACCAGGTATATTGATGTGCTCCTCACCATCCTGTGGGCTCTTAGCATCATGCTCAACCTCCTCCTTAGGCTCCTGATATCTAAATCTAGGTCTCCACCAGCAAAAGAACCGCCTAGTCTCACCCTCTAACCAATTTTGTCATGTTTGCTCCTTTTCAGGAGATCTAGTGCATTGATCTGTTTGAATTTCCCCACACAATGTATTTGGCTACACCCCCATGGTCTGCTCACCTCTAACATCTTTATTGTAAGGGTGAGGATGAGTTTGGTCTATCACCCTCCTCAATTGGGCCAACCTCTCATCGTCCTAGTGAATTCTACCTGAGAATTTCTGCATACTTGATTTCCATTGAGCCATGGGTTTGTCTCTGGTTTCACATATCACTGTGCACTCATACCCAAAGCTTCCATGATCTTCTAGTTAATTTCCCATAGTTGGGCCAAGATCATGCTCTGATACCACTATAATGATGCTTAATAGGAATACAAGTGGTAAAAATAAAATAATAGATGCAACAAATTACAAAAACGAAATATTCAACAAACACATATAAAAGCTGCAAATGAAGAACTTTTGAGTCATTTTATTATATTTCTGAAAGTCAAATGAAATAAATGATGGAATGGTGAACCTAGGCTTATCTGAAAGGACATGTAGGAGCAAACACAGGTAAGAAAATGGTTGAGCTAAAGGTTTCCCAATTGCTACACCAATCTCCACTACGCTGCCAAGAAACTACTGCTCTTCTGAAGTTCGAATGGCTAGAAGGTGCACTAAAAATGCCTTGGAATTTATATTATTTTAACCCTGGACTCCTTGGCCAAAACCCAGAAGAGCCCATAAATGGTTTGGCCCGATTTGGACTTCCCAAAATTGACCCCCAAAGGCACTACTCAATCCCCAACAATTTTACACTATCTTCTGCAAAGATACAGAAAATTATCAAACTTTACATTTTAGATCCTTGTCAAAAACCCAAAAAAAACCTAGAAAGGATTTTTCCTGGTTTAGACTTCTGGTTTTTGACCCCCTTGGAGCCTCACCTCACCTCTAGTTGCTAATTTCGACTTGTTGGAAACTACCTGTAAATCCACCTAGAAACTTCTCCAAAATGTTGAGTTCACCTGTGTTATCCAATCCCTAAATCCCTAGCTAATCTCTTGGCCCAGCTCAGCTGCTACCAAGTAGCACAAAGATCTATTGTGTGGCCTCTACATTGTCCCATAGTCCAACAATTTGAATTTCTGGAATGCTAGCTCAGCTGGATGTAGAACCGAGCAAGAACGTTGGTCTAATGCTGCTACCTCAGCTCCCAAAATCTCGAACAAGCAATCAAATCTTTGCTTGCTTCAACTCCCTCTGTGTGTTTCCTGGCTACCCAGAAATACACACTCCTTGCTCTATTGGTTGGTTGTGCTATGTCACTGATCCAGGTGGATATTGGTGGCCACCCGCGAATTCCACGTGGATCCCCTTTAGTGCTTCTTTCAGTTCTTTCAGTTTCCTTAATTATAGCACAGTTTACTATTTTTAGTAGTTTTTCGGGTCCTAAACTTCCGGAGCCGTTTTGAGGCCCTAAACGACATTTTTTGGGAAATCTACCGCCGGCGATTTTTCTACCTAAAAATCGTCTTTTCTGTCGTAGTCCTCAGAGATATATTTCCAATGGGCTATCATGCACGTCAAACGGAGATAAGACAACCAATTCGCGACCTTGGGAAGTTGATGTACCAACTTACCCAAAAACGGGGCCCACAATTTGGCGTTTCATCTTCTAGGGTTAGGTTTTGGAATGTGAAGGGTTTTTCCATTGTTTCTCAACAATAAATAGGC
>APFE031494886.1:0-16100 GCA_000404065.3 Pinus taeda
ATTCTTATTTGAGTTCACCATATGTGTCTACCATCCCAAACCTTGTTCTACACTTTTTAAACACTCTTATTTTTTTGATATGGTTGTCTCCACCTTGATAGTGAATTGAACCCTTCTATTGATGGAGAATTTTTAATTCTTTTAAGAAAAAAATCGAACCTTGTTAGATCAGTGAGATAGATGGGAATGTTACCAAGGTTTATAGGCTTTGTATTTTTATAACCACATATCAAGAAATGAATCCTTGAAATTTGAAATCTCTTTTCAGAATATACTTATTTTTTGCAAATATTTTTTCACTCATTTAACCAACAAAGAATAAAAGAACATAGCATAAATTCATAACTTTCAAAAACTTTTGAAAATAATATGAAATGAATGACATTATGAATTTGCAATAAAATAGGAGGCCAAATATATGATAAAATTATCAACAAATATGTTTTATTAAAAACCAATTTGAATTACAAAATAAATTGTCCTTATAGATCCCTGCAAGGATCAACACTAGAGAGTATCCTTAGAAGTCAAAGATGTAATTAGAATTATACAAAGGCAAATAAGTGTTGAAAGAAACAGAGAAAATAACAAAAATTGTTTTGGATCGCTTCAATAGACATAAGAACATCATCTAACTTTGCAACAATTACACTAATTAGCATGGTACTAGATAAAAAATTCTAAATAATATAAACAAATTTCAAAATAAATAAATAACTTTGAAGAACACCACAAATTAATGCGACTAAATCTTTCTTTACCACCTTTCAAAATATTCCTACCATTAACAAGATAGTTTCTTAATTTATTCTTTTAAAAACTCATAATAATAGAAATAAATAAGAATAATAAACTCACTTTCAAAACTTGGACATACTTTCAAAACTTGGACGTCTTGCATTCTGATATAATCGACAAATCTATAGGGTAGAGCAGCAAGATATACCTGCTTCCAGAGCAGATTTTTAGAATCTTTTACCTCATAGATTCGCTGCATCCAATCCCTGTGGAAGTCATCATACTGGGACATCTTGTGACATTTGAGGTTCATCAAAATGACCTCATGCTTATTGGCAATTTCTGTTTCACAACCACACCAATGTTCTAGAATCATAGATGTTAGGGCACCAATCATATTATTTATTACTGTGCCATCTGGGTTATGAATGACATCTCCCTTTTCATCTTTAAGCACTTCTACTTCCATGTTTTCAACTAATTTAGGAGAGGATTCAGTTTCCCACCATCTAAGAAGAGTACCTGTAAAACATTGGATGATAGTTCTGTAAGCTTCTACCTCTGTTTTTCCCCTGAGACACATGAGTTTGTATTTAGTATACATCATATCAATCATTTGGCGGATTTGGCCAATGCTCATGTTATCTATATTCCACTCTCTGTGGGAATCAGGAAAGAAAGTATGTGCTTCGGGCATTTTTCCCTTTCCTACGATGTCAGGAGCAGAATACTTAGAAAATCTATGCTCAAGAGGCTCATAGATTGGAAGGATTTGTGTTTCTGCTTCTGGCTCTTTAAATAAAGAGGCAATAGTTATTTGTTCAGATTCTTCATCTTTTGAAGAGGTTTCTTTGGGGAATAGTAGAGGGAATTTCTCTACCATCTTTGAAGAATGTTCAATCTTTATATTTCTCTTTATCAAAAAAGAGTTTGGAACTGGCTTTTCAACTTTTGTAACCTGCATCCTTTCAAATTTCTCATTTAAGCCAGTGAGGAGTGTCTTAGTTGTATCAATATGCCCAACTAAGTTTTCTCCTATTTCTTCAATTTTATTCAATGACTCTCTAGTGTAAGAACGAGTCATGCTGGAATCAAACTGTATACTATTCAAACAAGAATTTGTACTATTAAATGAAGACTGTACAACATCTACTTGTTTCTTTACTTCTTCTGCTTTTTCCATATTCATCTCTAGGCCTTTTAATGCAGTATTTGTCCAATTTAACTGTTCACTAGCCTTTTGGATCCTACCATCAATCCCTAAGGCATTATCATCTTTTTGGATTAAAGGAATGGCTTTGGCTGCATTTGACTTTTATCCTAAGATTATTCCCTTATATGGGGGAAAAGTAGTAGGAGTTTCAACTGTAGACCCATCAATTGCAGTCCATCCATGCTTGTCAGGAATACTGCTAGAAGAAGTACCAGTTAAAACATTTATGGGAGCAATTTTGTCTTTCCATGAGTAGAAGGATATCCACTCATTATTGTTCTCCATGTAATTTTTCCAATCTGTGGCCAATTCTCTCTTTTGATCTGGAGTGTACCCTAGATCAAATTCATCTGCTTGGGGATTTGTATACAAATCCCAATTCAGCATTTCTTTCATCCATTTTGCACTGATTTGTGACTTTGGAGTTCCATCCATAAGTGCAAAAAACTTATGCATCTCCATGACTGCAGGTTTCTTACAGTCAGAAGGGACCTGTTTGAATCTGCATTCTAGAATCAGTTCTGACTGTTCAAGTTTTCCCAATCCATACCTAGGCTTTGCCGGCCTCATTAAACAAATCATTTGAGTAAGCCTGGGATCTTCTTCTTCTATTGAATGGATCATAAGAACATGATCAGTATCAGGCTCAGGCTCATGTGGGAAAGGTATGTCAGAACATTTGGGATTTGGGCATGAACTGATGGAAGTAGTTGGAGGAGCAATGCCAGTGCGAGGATTATGATGCAGATGAACATCTTGTTCAGCTAAACTGAGAAGATTTATGACATTTGTACAATCAGGACATTTTACTTCTAAAGAGGAAAAATTAACAAGCTGAGCTAATTCAAAAAGATGCGAATGATGGCAAGAAGAAAATGATGATGATGAACAGGCGGTATCAACAATGGAAGGATCTCTGTAGTATTTGGATATTTTACAAGTAGCATCTATTCCTCTTCGATCAATGGTTGATCTGCGAGGAAAGGATATAACGGCATTAGAAGCATTTTCGGTGATGTTGGCAGATGTGATATTTCTGGGGATTTGTGGCCTGGAATGGTTTACAACCCAATGTTCGGGGAACTCTAGATTTTCCCATTTTATCAACTGTTGTTCAACTTTTTAATTTTTTGGGTTGGTCTTGACTACCACACTTGACTTGGAATCCCTACTGGGAGTATGACGGATTGCTGGCCATAGAGCGTTGGTATGTCTAAGACAGGCTTTGGTCTGGATGGCTATATTGTTCCTTTTCTTTTTCATGTCAAATCCAGTAGTATGGATTTGCAACTGTAGGATATCTTTGATGGTTTCATCAAATGTATAAACAGAAAAGTTTGGAAAGCAATCAAAATATACAGGGCCATCAGACAAAGGGGCTACGATCCCACCAATAATAGAATCTGTGTATCTATTATGCGTTAGATATCTAACCGTAGCAAGCACAAATGTTTTTAACCCTTTGTGAACTAAGGGGTTAATGCCAACTCTTATGCAACCAAGATGTATGTAATTTGTTTTTAGTCTTTTTGCTTCTGCCTGTAATGCTTAAGGATTTAACAGAGGAATAGTCTAGATACTATCAAAATTTTCTTGAACTTGGCTAATAGACTCTTTAATAGTGATCCTAGAGGCAGCAATTAAATGAAAAGGGGCTAAGTCACTATAGACTTCAGAGGGTGTAATATCTGGTAGAGCCCATCTAGCAGAAGGCTGAGATTCTTGATAAGTAAGTTCAGCAGAATTTAAAGTCTTGCTTGAATTATTTTCAAACATTTCTTTAAGAGGATTTTCTTCTGGAAGAGAATCTTCTTCAAGCTCTCGAAATGAGATAGATTTTCTGAATGACTCCATTCTTTAAGATAGATCCGAGTATTTTTTGCTTAGGATATCTTCACCAATTTTTTGACAGTGTCTTCTTTGATATCCTTCATGATATACTGGGTCCATGGCTGTTCTGTTGACTCCGTAATCTGTCCACCAATTCTGAAACCATTCGCACTGTAGATTATTTTGGGAAGCTGCCATTGTGCTAAATTTTAGTTTGGTGTAATGGGTATCTGTCTTGTTATCAATATTCATGAAATCCCACCATAATTTTTTGTAATCTGAAAAATCATAGACCGTGTCAGGGAATATTACTTTAGGGTCATTTCTGGGACATCTTGCACATGGTCGAATTTGAGGATGATTAATCCATAGGTCCCTGGTACGATAGATACAATAATAAGCTTCATAGATTCTTGTGTTGCTATCTCCATGGTGTCCAGTCCGTCCAATGTCATGAAAATTTGATTCTAAGGACTCCCTTGCAGTTTTGGCATCTGCTTTTGCTTTGGTATACATCATATCATGAACCCATTTTCTACCTTTCGGGTATACTTTTCTTTCAGGCACATAGTGTTGTAGATCAGTATGAGGCTGCAGGTTGGCATCAAGGACTTTTGTATTCCGTAGTTGCCATGTCGGTCTCCAATTGTTTCTGTATGTGTCCCAATTTTGATTATCTGGAATAGTCCTTAAAACTTCACATTTCTGATTCTGATCCCATTCAGTAACAATCACCATTACTTGTGCAATATCTTTTTCCAAACTTAGTTGGGCATATTGATACAACTAAGACACTCCTCACTGGCTTAAATGAGAAATTTTCAGCAGGGGCTCCTGTCACGAGCTTGCTCTTTCTCTGTGTCTCTCAGTATTTCTCTGATAACCAACCCTTGGTGAACCAGTGGTGAACCTACTAAGATCTTTCACGTTCTGACGACCTTCTCAACGGCATCCACACCTTAAATGGTCTTGACGTCCCTTCGATCTTTTGGCGAACTTCCTGCGAACTTCAGACGAAAGCACAAAGAATACTTCTACCACAACGGAATTTATAAATGCACAGAGGTACTCAATAACAAAATGATTTCAGAATGGAGAAAATATTACAGAATGCTCGCAGAGCTTTTACAGAGATTGATTCTCTACAGAAACAGACTAATCTCGCTTTTACCGGACTTTTCACAGCTTAATCATAAGCAAGTTACTACCGGATGCTTCTGGCGAGGTATAGGCTCTGTCTTTGAATCAGACTTAACACCCAAGACTTGACTCTTCTAATGGTTCGGCCAATTTAGATTCTTATCAGTGCCGAGCACACTGATACGCAGGCTTCTCGAACCGACTAGGGACTTTGAGTGATTACTCGTGTTGCAAGCAGATCGGACTGAATGTCCGCAGATGCAGAGCAGGAGAACACTCGACTCAAACACACACACTAGACTCTCTAAAAACCGATGCCCAACAAATGAGCCTTACCCTCCTTATATAGCATGAGAGGGGGGGGACAAACATTACTGTTGGTTGGTCAGGAAAAGACTTTAGGAATCATTGCTTTTTCAGCCTTTATCAAAGCGACGTCCACACAAATATTCGGACCAGACCGAATAATTGATTTCGGGTAACACATGTGATATAGTCTGTAAAGTAGATTCTTGTACTTAAAGTAAGACAGACTCATGACTATTTACACAGTGGATACTTTTTGAAAGAAAAGCCCACGAGAAAAGATTTAGAGGAGAATATTTACATTGTGGAGGCTTTTGAACAGTAAAGCCCACGGGAACACTGATCACAATTAAGCCCTTGTGATTGGTACATATTCAGAATACAGTCAGGTCAGGGAATCTATCCCTTTTGTAAAGTAGATCATCACATGCCTTAGTATATATCCTTCGAACTATCATAGGTTTGCCCAATATGATTTGGTGCTGAACTTTAGTTAAGACATACCACTCTAAGTGATCTATCATATATTCTTGGAGAGAATAATTTATCATGTGAAAAGGGTCCCATTCCTTGACTGTCATTTCTCTAACTGTGCTATAGATCCGGTGAAAGCAATCGCCAATGTTGTAATCAAAGCATTTTTGACAGTGTCTTCTTTGATATCCTTCATGATTTACTGGGTCCATGGCTATTCTGTTGACTCCGTAATCTGTCCACCAATTCTGAAACCATTCACACTGTAGATTATTCTGGGAAGCTGCCATTGTGCGGAATTTTAGTTTGGTCTAATGGGTATCTGTCTTGTCATCAACATTCATGAAATCCCACCATAATTTTTTGTAATCTGAAAAATCATAGACCGTGTCAGGGAATATTACTTTGGGGTCATTTCTGGGCCATCTTGCACATGGTCGAATTTGAGGATGATTAATCCATAGGTCCCTGGTACGATAGATACAATAATAAGCTTCATACATTCTTGTGTTGCTATCTCCATGGTGTCCAATCCGTCCAATGTCATGAAAATTTGATTCTAAGGACTCCCTTGCAGTTCTGGCATCTGCTTTTGCTTTGGTATACATCATATCATGAATCCATTTTCTACCTTTCGGGTATACTTTTCTTTCAGGCACATAGTGTTGTAGATCAGTATGAGGCTGCAGGTTGGCATCAAGGACTTTTGTATTCCGTAGTTGCCATGTCGGTCTCCAATTGTTTCTGTATGTGTCCCAATTTTGATTATCTGGAATAGTCCTTAAAACTTCACATTTCTGATTCTGATCCCATTCAGTAACAATCATCATTACTTGTGCAATATCTTTTTCAAGATATTCTCTGCTGAGAAAATCGGGGAGACAATTTTCTTCGCCTTTGATATGCTCAATAGAAAAATCAAAATTTGCAAATAATGCTTGCCACCTGGCAAATTTTGCTTCTTCTGGTTTCTTAATATCCTTAGACAAAACTTTCTTCATTGCTGACGCATCTGTCCGGAGGAGAAATGGTTTGTTTATAAGATATACTGCAAATTTGCTGATGCAATTCCATGCAGCTTTCACTTCTCTCTCAATAACAGAGTATTTTTGTTCTGTTGGGTTCCAAACCCCTCAGGCAAATTTTACTACTTGTTCTTATTCACCAATTTTTTGCTTCAGAATTCCACCCCATCCTATATCACTGACATCAGATTCAACTATTTTATATGCCTCATCATCAGCTATATATAGTATGGGCAAAGCTTTTACCTTTGCTTTGATTTGTTGTACTGCTCTGGTGTGGACTTCTGACCATGGAGGAGGATTTTTTCCAGTCCTTTTGTTGAGTACCTTTCTATCAATTGCACAATCTTGGTAAAAACTGCTCACATAATTTAAGCAACCAGGGAACCTCTGCAACTGTGTCTTATCTCTTAAGACATCTGGGAATTTATCTGCAAATTCAATGGCGTGTTGTTGTAAAGAGATTTGTCCATTTGAAATCTGGTGGTCTAAAAACTTTATAGAAGTTTGGAATAATTCCATCTTCTTTTTGCTGAGCACGAGACCATTTTTCTGGACCAACTTCATGAAAATATTTACATGTCTGAAGTGGTCATCAAGATTTTTGGAAAAGATTAAAACATCATCAATATATACAAGTAACCAGTCAAAATATGGCTTGAAAATATCATCCATAACCTTCTGAAATTTTGAAGGAGCATTTTTTAGGCCAAAGGGCATGACATTCCATTCGTAATGCCCTGCAGGGATACTAAAAGCATTTTTGAATTTATCTTCTTCATCAACAGCAACCTGCCAAAAACCTGCCTTTAAATCAAATTTTGAAAATATTTTTGCTCCTGCAATTCTTCGATAGACTCCTTTCAGAAGGGAGAGGATAAGAACATCAAACCAGACAAATTAGAGGCTTTAATTTATTACAAGCTGGGAACCTCTAATTTGTTCGGCCCTCTTATTTACATAAAATCCATAGCAGTTCCAGGGGCTAGTAGATTCTCTAATCAATCCTCTGTTGAGCAACTGCTGTATTTCTTGCTGGCATAATTCTCTGTATTCTTGGCTCATGGGAATCGCTCTGCTTTTACAGGGCTTTCCTTTGTATCCTTCTTTATAGGGTAATTTAATAGTATGTTGCTTCCTGTGCCAGAAAGCATTTGGCTCTTCTGAACAACATTTTTCTGCCAATTTTTCTTTCAACTCTAGAATCCTCCTTTTGACCTGTGGTAGTTTCAGCTGTTCTTCAACTCGCAACTTGCCTTTTAGATCTTTGAGATCTAATAGCAAGGATTCTGCTTTATCCAATTTCTGCATGGCTTGTACCATTGTAGAGACTCTTGGAGTTGAAACATAAGGGAGCTCAATCCTTTTTCTTGTACCTTTAGATGTGGGTACAGAAATGAAATAACCAGCTCTACTCCCTTTTAATCTTGCTGAACCATGAGGTTCTACTGCAGCTAAAAAGACATTTCCTAATATACAATCAACAGGAATATCTGCTATGGAAAACTTCATATATACACAATGGGTATCAAAACATAATGAAGCTCTAGGAATTTCATACTTAAGCTTCTTGTTTCCTAGGCCTACAACTTCTCTTTCTACAGAGACCCAGTACTTTGCTGGAATATTTCTGATATTGAGAATATTAATGTCTGCGCCAGAATCCAACAATGCAGTCATGAAAAATACTTGACCTTGGATACAGATTTTTACCTTAACATGGTGTTGTTGGTATGTGATGGTAAAAAGTCTCATATCCTGAAAGCCAAAATGTGGGTCTGATCTTCCTTCTACAATTTCAATTTCTCTGTTATGTGCTTCTGTATTCCAGGATTCTTCTTCTTTAATCTCCTTTCCTTTCTTTATTTCTGCAATCTGTGCTTTGATGGCGGAGATCTCTGTTTTAAGCTGGTGAATTTCACCACTTACTTCTCCCAAAGTCAGGGATCTTACTTTCCCTGGTTTCTGGTGATGCATTTGGAAAGATTTGGTGTTTCTTTCATATGATGCATCAACAAACAAAGGTTTCTTACCTGATTCTTTTGAAGCTTTTGATTTAAGCTAATCTGTGAATGCTTCTATCAGGCGGTCCTTCATTGCTCCTTCCTCCATTGTCCTGATATGAGCTAAAATTTTCATCTCTGCTTCTTCTTCAGCAGATGCCATTAGGACCTTTTCTTTGGGAGCCTTTGATCTTTCTTCTTCCTCATTGGAGCTGTACAAAACTTCAGAATCATCTTCACAAAATATATGGCATGCACATTCATCTGAATTAGAACAAGAACATTCTAAGGATTCAGAATCAGTATATTGTCCTATGTTAACTTGAAATTCTTCTTCTGTACTACTAAAAGAATCAAGAGATGAATCTTCTAGTTGATGCTGCTGAGCTGAGATATGAAGATTTGGGCATTTTTCTGTAACATGATTCTTTGATTTACATCTTAAACAGAAGAAAGGACTTGAATGTTCTTTTTTGATCTGTTTATCTTTTTGAGCATAAACAGCTGTCTTTTTCCCTTTGTTGAGTTTTGATTCTTCTCCTTGGGGGCATCTTGAGGCTGTATGCCCCGACTGGCCACACAACCAGCAAGTGAGTTTGTTCCATTTCTCTTGCTTGGATGTGTGCAGATGGATATCAGAAGGATTGTAATAATGAGTTTTGGGGATGTACCTATAATAGCCTTTTCTCTTATGGCTTTTATCCCTTGTGGGATACTTTCTTTTATTTCTTGGGTAATCCCTTTTATTTTTGTAGAAAGTCTCCTTGAATTCTCTTTTGGCCCTCTTCTTAGACTTTCTTCTTTTGACCAATGGGTCATCTATTGTTAGTCCATACTTGCTGCAGATGGACTTTCTATCTGGTAACCTGGACAATTTTTCCAATGACTTATTTACCTTTGAGCGTACAAAGACTGGCAAGTGTCTTTGTAATAAGGGAATAAATTTCTCCCCATGTGTAAGACTCAAAAGGTAACTGGAAAATGTCTTGCATTCTGATATAATCAAAAAATCTAGAGGGTAGAGCAGCAAGATATACCTGCTTCCAAAGCAGATTTTTAGAATCTTTTACCTCATAGATTCGCTGCATCCAATCCCTGTGGAAGTCATCATACTGGGACATCTTGTGACATTTGAGGTTCATCAAAATGACCTCATGCTTATTGGCAATTTCTGTTTCACAACCACACCAATGTTCTAGAATCATAGATGTTAGGGCACCAATCATATTATTTATTACTGTGCCATCTGGGTTATGAATGACATCTCCCTTTTCATCTTTAAGCACTTCTGCTTCCATGTTTTCAACTAATTTAGGAGAGGATTCAGTTTCCCACCATCTAAGAAAAGTACCTGTAAAACATTGGATGATAGTTCTACAAGCTTCTACCTCTGCTTTTCCCCCGAGACACATGAGTTTGTATTCAGTATACATCATATCAATCATTTGGCGGATTTGGCCAATGCTCATGTTATCTATATTCCACTCTCTGTGGGAATCAAGAAAGAAAGTATGTGCTTCGGGCATTTTTCCCTTTCCTTCGATGTCAGGAGCAGAATACTTAGAAAATCTATGCTCAAGAGGCTCATAGATTGGAAGGATTTGTGTTTCTGCTTCTGGCTCTTTAAATAAAGAGGCAATAGTTATTTGTTCAGATTCTTCGTCTTTTGAAGAGGTTTCTTTGGGGAATAGTAGAGGGAATTTCTCTACCATCTTTGAAGAATGTTCAATCTTTATATTTCTCTTTATCAAAAAAGAGTTTGGAACTGGCTTTTCAACTTTTGTAACCTGCATCCTTTCAAATTTCTCATTTAAGCCAGTGAGGAGTGTCTTGGTTGTATCAATATGCCCAACTAAGTTTTCTCCTATTTCTTCAATTTTATTCAATGAATCTCTAGTGTAAGAACGAGTCATGCTGGAATCAAACTGTATACTATTCAAACAAGAATTTGTACTATTAAATGAAGACTGTACAACATCTACTTGTTTCTTTACTTCTTCTGCTTTTGCCATATTCATCTCTAGGCCTTTTAATGCAGTATTTGTCCAATTTAACTGTTCACTGGCCTTTTGGATCCTACCATCAATCCCTAAGGCATTATCATCTTATTGGATTAAAGGAATGGCTTTGGCTACATTTGACTTTTCTCCTAAGATTATTCCCTTATATGGGGGAAAAGTAGTAGGAGTTTCAACTGTAGACCCATCAATTGCAGTCCATCCATGCTTGTCAGGAATACTGCTAGAAGAAGTACCAGTTAATACATTTATGGGAGCAATTTTGTCTTTCCATGAGTAGAAGGATATCCACTCATTATTGTTCTCCATGTAATTTTTCCAATCTGTGGCCAATTCTCTCTTTTGATTTGGAGTGTACCCTAGATCAAATTCATCTGCTTGGGGATTTGTATACAAATCCCAATTCAGCATTTCTTTCATCCATTGTGCACTGATTTGTGACTTTGGAGTTCCATCCATAAGTGCAAAAAACTTATGCATCTCCATGACTGCAGGTTTCTTACAGTCAGAAGGGACCTGTTTGAATCTTCATTCTAGAATCAGTTCTGACTGTTCAAGTTTTCCCAATCCATACCTAGGCTTTGCCGGCCTCATTAAACAAATAATTTGAGTAAGCCTGGGATCTTCTTCTTCTATTGAATGGATCATAAGAACATGATCAGTATCAGGCTCAGGCTCATGTGGGAAAGGTATGTCAGAACATTTGGGATTTGGGCATGAACTGATGGAAGTAGTTGGAGGAGCAATGCCAGTGCGAGGATTATGATGTAGATGAACATCTTGTTCGGCTAAACTGAGAATATTTATGACATTTGTACAATTAGGACATTTTACTTCTAAAGAGGAAAAATTAACAAGCTGAGCTAATTCAAAAAGCTGCGAATGATGGCAAGAAGAAAATGATGATGATGAACAGGCGGTATCAACAATGGAAGGATCTCTGTAGTATTTGGATATTTTACAAGCAGCATCTATTCCTCTTCGATCAATGGTTGATCTGCGAGGAAAGGATATAACGGCATTAGAAGAATTTTCGGTGATGTTGGCAGATGTGATATTTCTGGGGATTTGTGGCCTGGAGTGGTTTACAACCCAATGTTCGGGGAACTCTAGATTTTCCCATTTTATCAACTGTTGTTCAACTTTTTGATTTTTTGGGTCGGTCTTGACTACCACACTTGACTTGGAATCCCTACTGGGAGTATGACGGATTGCTGGCCATAGAGTGTTGGTATGTTTAAGACAGGCTTTGGTCTGGATGGCTATATTGTTCCTTTTCTTTTTCATGTCAAATCCAGTAGTATGGATTTGCAATTGTAGGATATCTTTGATGGTTTCATCAAATGTATAAACAAAAAAGTTTGGAAAGAAATCAAAATATACAGGGCCATCAGACAAAGGGGCTACGATCCCACCAATAATAGAATCTGTGTATCTATTATGCGTTAGATCTCTAACCGTAGTAAGCACAAATGTTTTTAACCCTTTGTGAACTAATGGGTTAATGCCAACTCTTATGCAACCAAGATGTATGTAATTTGTTTTTAGTCTTTTTGCTTCTGCCTGTAATGCTTGAGGATTTAACAGAGGAATAGTCTGGATACTATCAGAATTTTCTTGAACTTGGCTAATAGACTCTTTAATAGTGATCCTAGAGGTAGCAATTAAATGAAAAGGGGCTAAGTCACTATAGACTTCAGAGGGTGTAATATCTGGTAGAGCCCATTTAGCAGAAGGCTGAGATTCTTGATAAGTAAGTTCAGCAGAATTTAAAGTCTTGCTTGAATTATTTTCAAACATTTCTTTAAGAGGATTTTCTTCTGGAAGAGAATCTTCTTCAAGCTCTCGGAATGAGATAGATTTTCTGAATGACTCCATTCTTTAAAATTTAAGATAGATCTGAGTACCAACCTTTAGAACCAGACATTACTGGATCTGATACCAATTTTCAGCAGGGGCTCCTGTCACGAGCTTGCTCTTTCTCTGTGTCTCTCAATATTTCTCTGATAACCAACTCCTGGTGAACCAGTGGTGAACCTACTAAGATATTTCACGTTCTGGCGACCTTCTCAACGGCATCCACGCCTTAAATGGTCTTGACATCCCTTCTGATAACGATTCATTTTATGAAAACACCATTAATAATCAATTGCAGAATTTTTGCACAAATATTAGAGCTTGATATATTATAAACATATGATAACGATTCATTTTATGAAAACACCATTAATAATCAATTGCAGAATTTTTGCACAAATATTAAATCTTGATATATATGGACTCTTACTATATACCCATTGCCCAAATCGTTGAATTAGGAAATTATTTAGTTTCCAACTTGCACCTACAGCATGGTAAACTTATTTGCTTTTTTAAATGTATACGTTGAAATGGAAGATCAACGTTTGATTACCCTTTTTAATAGACACCTAACATATATTTCATGGCATGGTAGCCTTTCAAGGTGTCGAGTATAAAAACACCACCACATGAGCATTTGCATCATTGATCACGTAGTATATATGTATCACAATGTCAACTGCTAATTTTAACCATCACGTAAGGTACATTTTATAAAGGAGTTGTTATGAGTATCTTATCCAATATCAATATATGTCCCATGTATATATACTTAGTCAACATGTTGTGCAACTATTTTTTTACATGATAATTTACATGTGAAACAATATCTCATGAGCAATTAACTATGGAAATGATTTTCAAAATTGGCCTGCCATGTATATATGCTTAGTCAAGAAAGTTGTTTACATGTGAAACAACTTTATCTCATGAGAAATTAACTATGGAAATGATTTTCAAAATTGGCCTGCCATGTATATATGCTTAGTCAAGAAAGATGTTGTGTGACTAATTTTTTTTACACTTTTGAAATGCATTCATAATAATTTACATGTTTAATTTATATATAAAACAACTTTATTTCATAAGCCATTAATTATGAAATGATTTTCAAAATTCACATTATGTGTATCAATAAAGGAAATAAATCAACCATATAGAGATAATGATTTTCAAAATCGACATCATATTTATTAATAAAGGAAATAAATCAGTCATATGGAGACAATTGTGATATTTTTACTAGGGGATAATTTAGTCTAATTTAATTTTAATATTGGGATATTGTTAGGTAAAATTGACTTGAGGTTAGAGTTAAGGTTGATTAGGTTAACCAGTGGTAGTTTTGGGGTACATTGGTGTTTTTAATTTGAGGTCACATTGGTGTTTTTCATAAATCTTGCATGTGAAAAATGAAACCCTAGTTTCTCTTCATTGTTTGCCACCCAATTGTGCAATTTTCGCCCCATCTTCACAAAAACATCATCAAACCCCTTTTCACTATTTATTTACCCTAATACACTCCATTTATCCAATTTTCCCATATCCCACTCCCCTAAAGCAAGTATTTCCCTCACCAAACCCTAAATCCCTCACTAAACCCTAATTTCACAAAATCCTTCTCTTCACTCCCTAACTTCATTTCCTAAGAGTAAAATCTCTTCATACTCATCACCATTTTTCATCATACCTTCATCTCATCATTTTCCTAAGACAAGCACTATGGCAAGAAACAGTGACTCAAGCTATGATGAAGAAACACAAAGTGACAGTTCACGAGATAGAAATGTACAGCATAGGAGACCTCACAAGGGTGGGAAGATAATTAGAGAGGAGCCTATTAGCATTGCTGAACTTCTTGCTTGCCCTCTTGCCACCACTTGTTTTAGATACCAATCTTGCTTTGAGTTTTGTGAGCTAGTTGAGAGGGTTAAGTATCATCATGAATTGGCTAGACAATTTGTCATCAACATGGAGGACAATATGGTACAGCTTGCTGGCATCAACTTCACTCTTTCACCAGCCATTATTGCAAAAGCAAATAGGATGCCAGATGTGGGGAAAATATGGAACAAAAGGCAAAAAATCAGTAAACAGAACTATGAACCCTGCATTAAAGTCAAATATCATAGTCAATTGGGCAGGGTGTTTCCTTTTAAGTTTTTGGAGGATCGGTATGTGCCATTAATGAAGCTCATCATTAAATACTTCACATGTGAGGGAAGGTTCTCCAGACTCTATGCTTATCATATCAGATTGCTTATGCATTTTAATAGGGTTAGAATGATGAGCATACCATACTTCATCTGCAAAAACATAGAGAGGATGACTGTAATTGCAAAGAAGAAACCATACCCACGACAGCTCAATAGCATTTATCAATTTGCTGTCATCAAAATTGTTGTTATGCATTAGCTGATTCATTTGGGAGTGCCATGGGAAACCTTCATTGCCCATGAGATTTTCAAGGGACCTCAAATGTTTGCAGAACCTCAAGAGGAAGCTGGACCTTCCGGGCAACAAAGGGAGCATGAAAGCAAAACTGAAGAGGATCACATTCCTGTGTTTATAACTTATGAAAAGGGGACAAGAAGACTTTTTGTAGCTGCCAAACCAGTATTATCACCACCAAGGGTGGAAGGGGTCTCTTTCTCTTCACCAGACAACAAGAAAATGTTATCTTCACCTGGGGTGAAAGGGGCTTTGCCTTCTTCTTCAGCAGAGCAGGTACAGGACAAAGGAAAGAAGCCATTGCATGATGATGGGCCTTTTGAAGGCCAAGACAGGGATTTCATCTTGATTGAGGAAGAGGACACTAATTTGGTCTCCCAAAGCTCAAGACATAAGGATGAGATCATCAAGGAGAAAGAAGATGAGATCCAAAGCCTATCACTTGACCTTGAGAAAGCTAAATGGATCATTAATTACCTTGAGCAACAAAACAAGCAATTGGAGGACAAACAAACAATCATGGAGCTGCAAACCATTAGGGAAAACTGATAAATGGGAAAAAGAAGGAAAGTCAAGCTGACTTCACTAGAGCAAGAAATAGAGGCTGACTGAAAATCGTGGTTGGAAAGAGTGAATGTCCACCTTTAAAAGCTTCTTCACAAGGCTAATAAGGAGAAGAACATGTTGCGACACATGGCCTATCACTATTTGGCCTGGAACAAAATTTGTAAGACAAGAGTAAGGAGCTTAAAAGCCAAGCTAGGGAGAGCCTTAAAGGCCAAAAAGGAGCAAGACAAGCTTAGAATATTGGCTGAAGCTTCCTTGGCTCAGCTTAGCAATTGATAAGCTTTCCTCATGCCAATTTTGAAGAATTTTGGAGAAATTTTTGTCATTTCCAAATTTTTAATTGCAATACACAAGAATTTCCCTCAATGGCACTGTGCATTGAGCTGGTAAGGAATTTTGAGGATTGGCTTACATTTTTGGATTCCTCATGAAAAAATATGAAAGCCCAGAAAATTTCATGAATTTTGGAGGAGAT
>APFE031494888.1:0-33812 GCA_000404065.3 Pinus taeda
ACTGGTGCAGTCCTTTACCAGTATGCAGGCTGCAACCTGCAGAGAGCTACAACTCTTTCTCGTTTTCCAGTCTCTCCTGGAAGGGAGCTACAACCCCCTTTTCTTTCAAGGACCACTTTTCATAAATTTTCAAACTGGATCAAATGATCATCAAGTACATGTAGATTTCACAGTCAACAGCAGTAACCAGATCAACAAAACAGAACTAAACCCAGAACACCTTATCAACAGAAAAATTCAGTCAACAGATAGTCATGAGACAGATACGCAACTTTCCTTTCTTTGGCCTACGTCGCTACGCACTTCACCATCTGCTTCTCTGTGTATACCCGTAGAGTTCCTTCTGCTGCAATGCATGACCACGCACTGCTTCTTCTACTGCGCTGCGTACAGTACACACCCAAATGCACTATCGCATTGCGTACTGCCACAGTAGGCGCGCACCCAAGAAGACTATCGCGCCGCATACGTTTACTGTGTGTACACACTTGGACCACTGCTGCTCTGCGTACCCACGTAGTTTGCCGGTTTCTGCGCTGCGTACCCACGCAGTCACCCTTCTTCTGCTCTGCGTACCCACGCAGTTCGCTTGTTTCTGCTCTGCGTACCCATGCAGAGGCACCATTAAACACCTGCGTACTTCAGATTAGGGCCAAGTTTGCAGATCACCAGTGTGTTACAGTTAGACGGATGCCCAGATATGATCAAGCGCTCGAGAGATCACCCTTCACAGATTCGCTTTCCACTTCACTTTCATATAGATCAAGCTTTTGAAACAATAACCCAAATATTTCAGATCTTAAGATATTCAACCCAAAAGCATACTCAAGCCAAATGATCTCCTTTGCTTTATATAGACAAGCTCTTCCTCAAATCATGGATCAATATCACGAGCCAAAACCATAATAACACAAATATCACCGGCTAAATACATAAGAAACCCCACGTGTGCTTTTCTCTGCCTTGAAATGAGTGCACTGGGGGTGCGCACCTCCTGAACGGCTGACCTGCGTGTCTGATCGCGGTCCCTGCACGGCGTACATGTGGGTACGCATCTTCTGAACTGTTCTCCTGCGTACTTCTTAATTCTCATCATATTGAAAGCCTTTCCATGGGGGTTGCCATCAAGTACAACATCTGTAACATATAACCATACCAGAAACATAATGCCAACAATTACTTGTGTCACACCTTATATCAACCTATTTTCTTAGATCATCTATGTCGCAACCTTCATCAATATGATGAATAAGATCACTTGTATCACAAATTTCATTTGCTATTGTGATGAGGCCTTCTGTGTCACAACTTGCATCTGTCTTCTCTGCACATTGTGCATCTAGTAAATCTTTCTTTTCACTTAACTTAATCTGAAGTGCATCAATTAGTTTTTCTTTCACTTCAAGCTCAATTTGAAAGTCTTTCATTGCTTCTAATGTATTGGTCATTTCATTGATTAAGGTTTGAATTTGCTTCAACTTCCATTCTAGTATTTCAAATTTGTTTTGTAATTCATGATTTCAATCTTGCAAATCTTTAATCTCTAGTTCTGCACTTTGAAGACATTTTCCTCCTTTACCCACTATGACTTTTGACATGCTCTCTTGTACTAGCTCACTTTCTTGCTTGATTTTGCTGGATGGTTTCTTGTAACACTTGTGGGATTTCAAGATCTCGCTAGCTTGAATTCTTCAACTTGTGTTCTTGATATAGTTTATCCATGGAATGGTTGAAATCATGGTTGCTTGAACTTTTTGAATGCTTTAATTAGCTTGACGCTTGTTTGAAATTTTTGTTAACAAATGAATACACACTTGCTTGAATTTTGTACTAGGACGCGGGTGTTGGATAGCACTGAAAATGCACCCAATGTTTACAATGACAAGTTAAAATGATATTAACTCACTTGAAGATAACTGACTCACTTGAGGAGAATTGACTCACTTTACCTCATATAAATTCACAATTTTGGTGTCAGTCGACCGAGAATGCACTCTTACATTTCAACTCAAGTTTATTTGAATTTAACATACAAATTATGATTTTTCAAGTTACACAATGACCAATTGTCATTGAATGTTGATGTATTCTTTTAAAATGCATGAGTTTGTAGTTGAATTAGCTTTATTTACCTTGAGTGACTGATGTTGAATTGCTTGCTGATGCTAATTATGTGTTGCAAATTCTTGATTGCTTGTAGGTTGCTTGATTACATAATATTGAAGATAATCTGTTATGTGCATGCATTTGTTTAATTTGTTGTGTACTCCATGTGTGCCTTTTTACAAAGATAGTGTCAAAACTAGACATACAAAATAAGAAACATCAAGAATCATGCACTACAGAAGGTGTTCCTAAGATCCCCTTATTCAGTTTCATGCGGGCCTAGGTCACAACACCACAAACAATATGTATTTATTAAATATTTGAGTACATCAACCTTTCATCTTTACAATATATCCATTGAAACTTCTCAAGCACAAAGTTTGAGAACTCCTTGGACGCAAATTGTCTTCAGAAACTAGATGTTCACTGAATCAATCTCTCTCAAAGTAAAATATTACGCTGGATTACAATAATAAATTTTTGTCAAATATTTTACTTATCACTCCAAATACAAAACACTTATCACTCGAAAATTACATAAAATAATTTCACCTTATCAATCCACAAAATCACACCTTATCTCCTCAAAATAAAAAATTTAATGCACATCTCTATAAAATTACCTTATTTCTCCATAAATATTACAAAATCCACCATCACTCCAAAAAATCATCCTTATTACAAATATTATGAAATTTGAAAATATAATTAAAAAAAATCCACCTTATCTCTCCACTAACATTAATCCCTTTTAATTTCTTTCAAACCCTCATTTAAAAGAACTTTATGAAAAGCTCTTAAAACCTGAATTAAAAGGTGAATGGAAGTAATTTATAAAGGGAATGCTTATGAAATTTTTGAAATGTGAAAGCACAGACAGTACCAAAACAATATGTATGCACAGTTAAAAACCTTTAAGGCATTAATTCACTAATATTCCACGTTATCCTTCTCGGCAAACTTTCAGGCACAAAACATCAACAATGTGCAAGTGACTGGGCTTTTCACACAAATTCACACAGGCAGATGTTTCCACAGAACTTCAAGCAAATAAATTCACGCAAGGCTCTCCAACATGGCTTCTTTTCCACGCTGATGCTTACGCAGGTCACACTGGTTTCCTCCTCGATGGTTGGCTACTTATGTTGTGGATGCAAAAATACCCAAGGTTTAAACATTGTAATGAATTTCTATCTGAATCTTGGGACTGAATCTGACACTGCAACTGAAATGGTGTGTGAAAATCCACATCCACCACTACATGGCTCATTTCAGGGTTCAAGTGTGGGCAACAAGAATGGTGCATTGAATCTAAACTAAAACATATTCATCCATATGTGCACCTCTGGGTCTGATATATAGCTTACCGTTGGCACATGTGAAGCTCTAGTGTACATCTTTGGAATTCTAGGCAATTGGTATGAGCTATGGTTTCATGCACAGTACATTGGCTCCCCAGATGCTTTGGGCACATTAAACATGGGCAACAGACCCATCTAAACTCCCTTTTGTCATTATATCTTGACACGGATGTGTAAAATACTAAACGTTGAGATATAGCCTTCCCACCTCAAATATGGGCAATGGATCCATCTAAACTCGTCCCATGTTATCTTCAAGCCGACGTGTGAAGTATTGAACATTTGACAGAGTTGTGCAACCTTCTAGACACTAATATCATTTTGTTGTGTGAATATTACAAGTTTTCCAATTTGGAGTTTATACAAATGACCAATGTAGATATTTGTAATAGTATGTACAAGTTGAATTTAATTTAATGGTAGTTTTGGAAAATATTTCTGATTTTGAATAACAGGAGCCAAGTCAATTGTTTTGTTTCACCTAAATTTTGTCATTTAAATTTCAGAAAATTCTTGAAATCTACAATCTAAATAAAGATCTTGTTCTTCAGATCCAAAAATATTCCATAAATCTACCATCAAAATAAAAATGACCATAAATACATATACTAACTTTTCTATTATTATTTTATTATTGTAAATAATAGTAGAATACCTATTTAGAAATTAGAGTTTATACAAATGATAGATGTAGAGATTTACACCAGTAAAGACATATATTGGGTTTACTATAGTTACTTTTATTAATGATTATAGAATTATCTTAAATTCATATTTATTAAAGATATATAAAGGTGTGTAGGAATTAAAAATTTGTAAGTTTTACTTTTGCAAATTAAAAATTAAAACATAAAATTTTTAATTAAAAAAGGTTTATATAACTTCCTCTATAAATGAGTATTGTATGAAGACAATAAGGAAAGGTGTCATTCCAAATTGTTGGCATTCCAAACTCACACAACAATAACCTTTGCTTCACCGAATAATTTCTTCTCAAAATAATAAGGTTCCGTACATCTAAATCATTGTTTAATCATCTCTCCAAAATGAATGCTAACTTTATCTATCTCATGCTAAAACCCTAGAAATTTTGAGTATTCCAAACTTAACTCAGATACTGAGAAGGTCTATTCAAATGCTAGCAACTTATTAGCAGACACCTTATAATCCTACACTTTATCATCCAAGAACATACTTGAGTGACATATAATCATCTCTCCTTGATTGTTGATATAAAAGCCCTACATACACTATATTGTTGAAGGTATGATGCTTAATCATCATTCAAGAAAGGCATTATTACCAAGTTTAACGATTTGTTCATGTGTATGTATCCTTTCTCTAATTTGAGACCTGAGGATGTGTTGACTTCCATGTTATGCTAGAGAGAGAAAGACTATATGGAAGCAATTGTTAAGTAAGAGTAATTTTCATTTTGTTGTTGATATCTTTATTAAGACTATATCTCATTATGTTGTGATCCCTCATGGCAGCACACTCCAAAAATATTTGGAAACACTGACATAACACATGAAAAGCGCACCCTCTTCATTACCAGTAGAATGGGTATCTTGGTCGTCATTATTTAATTTCAATATAACTTATTTTTGGTGAAGATTTCCAGAGATATTTGTCATATTATTTTTCACCAAGGTTCAAGTTTCCACAATTATCATAAGCACCAATAAATTGGTCCCCAACCACTTAGACATTTTGAATATCATGAGATTCATTGTAATTTGGTTGGTGGCTACAACAACCACTACAAAACTCCCACAATTTTGACTCTTTAACTCCATCCTCTCAAAGGTAGAGATATTTTCACGAGCACAAGGAAAGAGTATCCAACTTTTTTTACTACCCAGAGAATTTCAACAACAGATGCCACGGATATTTTTTTAGATATCTCCTAGCTACTCATAGTCACTAATATGTTATTACTATTTTGAGTTGCTTTCAGTCTCTATTTTATATTCCAATGATCTGAAAATCTTTGCTGCCAGAATTTTCCTCCCAAGTATATTAAAATTTCGACTAATATGCAAACTTGGAAGCATTTTTTTCTTCCCTTCATGAATATAAATTTGGATATTGATTCTACTGAAATAATATTATGTTAATTCATATTGAAAAGTTGTGTTTTCAATTATTGGGATAAAAATCTCATCATAGTAACCATGCCCTTGAATTCCTCTTATCATCTCTATGTGTGAAATCTAGAATTTTTTTGATAGTATGCCACCATCTACAAATGCTAGAATATCCAATGGTCCTTGACAATTGATAAAAATGTTTTTACTTAAGTAACTAAGTCTCCTCCCCATAGATAGTTGAATTCATAATTTCACACCAAAAGACATCAGGGGTTGTTTTCATAATTCATTTTGCTAGGTCTATAAACAATAGTTCTAAATGTTGTGTATAAATTGTTGGTAACAATCAGATATTCACGAGTAACTCTACCTCATAATAGCCAAATTCATAACTTAGCACACAAAATACATGGGGGACTGTTGTCCTCATTCATGTTATCATATCTAGAAATATTAGTTCTAAATGTTGTGTATAAATTGTTGGTAACAATTAGGTCTTCATGGTATCTGTACCTCATCAACTTAAACTAGGCATCATTCCTTACAAAGTATTCCTCTTCAAGGGAAAGATCCTTAAGTCTTTTTGCAATAGGAGCACAACATATATAAACAACATTTTCCTCACAACTCCCACTAATAATCTAATCCATACCATTCATGTAATATGACTGAGTATAGTTCTGAGCTCTTCGTGTAGGAGGAGCAATGTCAAATTTCATATGTGTCCTCCCATCCATAGCTAAACGTTGTTTGACCATGTTATCAATAGCTAAGGAAATGACATAATGATCATCATGTGGAAAGAACACCATCACATTCCCTCTTCAATTCGTCATTTCATATAAAGGATGCATAGGATTTTGTCATAAACCCCACATTTTGATTCATTGAGCATATGCTTGATACAAAGATTTCATGTCTTTCCAGGATTACAAGAAAAAAGTTAATTAGATAGGATAAATTGAGCTCATATTGGACCATGAGACAACATTTTGTCCAACCATTTTGTCAAACACATGGCATAACTATTAACCATAACAGTCCCTAAACCATGTCTCTCCTCAACATTCTGCTGAAAGGAATTCTCATGCCTCCTCTAAATTATTGTTTTAAAGCATATCCAAGAACAATTAATGTGTACAATAATACATCTCATTCAGACATTATGTCAAATAGTTATTTTTCATTTTATATTCTTTATGATTTTGTATGTGTATCCCTTATGGAATTGACAATAGTGATCTGAGATAGATATCCATTTAATATATGGACCCACATCATTGCTAGTTATTCTGCAAGGCTAGCATATGCCCTAGAAACATTAGTAGAGATATATTGTTTCTAGAAATCACTTTATTCAACTATATTCAACAAGATCACTTCTCATAGAGAAATTAACTGAAGGGGATCCACATCCTGGTCGAGAGATCTAGAGAAATATTTTGGCAATCATTTACAACCAATTAAAATGTTTGTAAATAGTTTAAAGGTATATTCTGTAACTATTGTTTCTACTCTATATTGTTGTCCCACCTAATACTGTCATAGAATGCATCTACTTTTTCTTTTACCTTTAAACATTTTTATCTCTATCACGTAGTGATGTGTGAAGATACAACTTGATGCACACTATTTCAGATAATATTGGAAACTGAACAAGCTTTGAGATTTTGTATGTTTTTCTATTTTTTCCCAACTAATAAATAAAATGGCTAAATGGGTTGAAAGATATGTTTTGATGCATGGATTTTGTGATACATATTTAAGACTTGGTGTATTGGTGCTGATATCAAGGACTTGTCATACAATTAACTCATACGAGGGATCCTCTTCAACATTGTAGTTTTACAGGTAGCTATTTTATAAGTATAAAAATTTCTAGAGCTAAGTTGTGTTCCAGTGTCTTATATCATCACTGATCCATCTTCCATCTATCATATATTATGTTTGTGAAAGACAATAAGTATTAAAACATTCTCATTAAATAGTTAAGAGAGATGACATCATGAAGGTTTGCTAAGTATCTAGTTAGTTGTGTGGTATGTACAATCCAAAGAATGCTATCAAATTTCTTGTTTTTGTTGTCATAGACTAATTTTGAATTAGCTTCCATAGGTCACTACAAGGAAGGAAACTAACAAGAAGGATTCCAGAACTGATTGGACTCATGGAGGCTTTGGTTATTATGTACGTAAATTTTTTAATGGATCTCAACTTCTATGCCATTTTCTTGCAATTTGATTGAAAGTATAACCTCAGCCCACAAAATTCATGAAATATTAACTCAAATTAAAATCCATAATGTTTTTGGACCTTGTCAGTACGTTTCTTATGTAAAGTCAATTCATATTCCTTATTTCATTGATCAATTCTTTGTGATCTTTAATAAATATTTGACTATATAGTGTTGGCCTAGACTTTAGTTCACTAATACATTTGTATCTTTGTTACATGGATTTGAGTGATAATCATCTTATGGGAACAATTCCTCCCATTCTAGGAAATTTGACTCACAATGGAAAGTTGTAAGTTGCTTGCATGCTTAAATGCTTGAATTATACCCTCTGGTTCCATGCATCTTGCTATAACTTTCACTCATTTTAAAATTTCAAGAAACTGATCATGTTACTCTCTTCGTTGTACTTCTAGGATATTTCCATAGTAATAATCTCATAGGATATATTCCACTACATTTGGGGAACATGACAAACTTGAGCTACTTTTAAGAAATTTAAATCACATCTGTAAAAACTTAGAAATTGGATTTGAATGATAAGAATACCCCCACTAGCAGTGAGTTGGAATAACTATTCGAATTGTAGGTTTACATCAGCATGGTAGAAGCACATTAAAATCTAGTTAAGAAGTATACATTAATCATTGAGTTTTGTGGATTTTTGTTGCAATTATTTGAAAATACTAAGTTGTATTTTTGTTGGGAGAGAAACCTTGCTGAAAATCGTCTCAAAGGTCTGATTATAGAGGACATTAGTTCATGTGGTTCTCTTCAAGTCTACTAGAGAAATTGTGGGATATAGTCTCACTATTTATCTAACAGTATTGAGGTTGTGTCTTCTTTTGAAATTTTTTTGTGTAGCAATGTACATGGAAACCTTTTGAATGGAACTATTTCTTTGTAATTTCATAAACATGACAACCTCACTTATTTGTAAGTGTCTATAAGCCACAACCAATGTGATTGATTTATATAACATAATGAACCATTGAATTTATTAAAACCACATTCAAAGTGATTAATAAATTTTTTGTGGCTTTTACATAAATATGACCTCCAGCAGCATGAAGGGAGAAATTCATGTAGAGATAGGACATATTATAAATCTAGACACATTGAATTCTTTCCATTTATGATTTGAGTGTCTTGATTAAGTTTCCCAGCTTCTTGTTAAAATTTCATTTAGACAAATAATTTCTCTAAAGACAAAACATATGTTTTGATTGATCTCTGAACTAATGTGAATGTTTAGGGACTTTTCTAAAAGTGATATTTCTAAACATATTTTAGGATATGTTGGGGATTTAGAGCATCTTTTAACATTGTAAACTTCACTTGTAATTTTTTATTTTTTTTACTAAAATAACCAAGTTTCTATGGGGTAAATGTTATATTAATCCTTTTTATCTATATTTTATTGTGAATTCAAGGAACTTGAGTGGAAATAAACCGAGTCATTTTATCCTAGAAGAAATTGGAAACATGAGAAGCATGGAGGATACATAAGTCTATACTTGATTTGTGTAGCCTGCAAAGATGTGTTATAATTTCTTTTCTTCCAGATCACCAATTAGTAAAATATTGTACCATTTCCACTTTAACAAAAAAAATAACATTATGCAATATCTCTTCAATGTAGAGATCTCTTTTCTAACTTGTTATTAGTTCTCATCCCTCAAGGACATGGACAACTACATAATTTGGTCTCACTATAAGTTCTTGGAATGACTTCTAAAATACAATTTATTTACTAGGTTCAAAGTTATTTTGAAAAAAACTCTAGAGTTGGACCATATATATGATATTGTATAACAACAGTTTCTCATGGGAGGTGCCATACCAATTGACCAATTATATCAGCCTTACTATAATGTAATAAATTGTGTGAATCCCATCCCTTATCCTAGGTTAATTTTGTTATGAAATTACAAAGGAAATTATATCTCATATTTCTAGTCCTTGTACTAATTGATACTGGAAATGATTTGATTTGTTTCAAAGAAAACTCTCCCACAACAATGTGCCACAATATTCCTGTCATAAAGAACTTTACAAGATTTACCTTAGAAAGGCGTAGATATAATGTAAACAAATATTTCTGGATTATATTCAGTTCTTTTTGGATATTAGTGGATTTGTGCATTTTATCTAAAAGGATTGGTTATTTCATCAACGTTTTAGGAAATTCAAGTCTCTATGGCAATTGGATTGGATTACATTGTAGGCTATACTCCAAAAAATCAAAAGGTAAAAACATAAGTAAATTTTAGATTCCATAGATTAGTTCTTTTTGTGATTAATTTTTCTGTGAAATTATATTTATAATAGTATTAAGTTGATTTTGAAAATGGACATCTTCTTTCTTAACACCATCTATTATTTGTAACTCGTTGGGTTCATTTTTATTAGTATGCGTGATCATTATATCTCTCTACCATTCAAATCATCCTAAAACATTTGCCAAAGGGTAAACGAACAAAATGGGTCAAGATATTATTTCTCTGGATTATATCATAGACATGGGAATTATTTAAGAATTATATGAACATCAATATTTTTCCCTTATTTAGAAAATGCTTTGATATCCTTATGAGTTTCTCAAAGGCTAGTAATATTGCACATAGACATAACCCTCGACATCTATGATGACATAATCTGAATCATAATTGTTGTGTTTATTTTTATGGTGTTTTAAAATTATTTAATACAAGACTATAATGATCTATTTTTTCTTTGTTCTTTATCAAATAGTAGAATTATATATCATAATATTTTTTATATTATTATGATAAAATAAAAGAAGTTATACTTCAAATAAGTCTAATATATGCTATACTTATTTTGTCTATATTTCTTACATGGTAGGTAAAATGACTCTATTCTATAAAAATATCTATCTTATTATGTTAGGAGGATTTGTTTTGTAAGTTGAACAAAGAAAAAAAATTAATCAGGGACCTTACACAACAAAAGAGCATCCTAAACTCAGATTGAATGGCATAAAATTTCTTTGCAATGCCGACCTATCTCAGAGCTACTTTGTATCGGGAAAGGATGGTGGTATTTTTTAAACCATCCAGAGCCACCTTGTGGTTTTGCATGCTTGCATGTAATAAATCAGTTCATTCTTGCATTTTTTGTCTGAGGTAATCATGATCGTTAAGGATGGTTCTATTTAAATATTGGAAAAACAAGGGCCCCGACATAAACATTATGAGAACTTACCTACAAAAATAGAGAAGGAAAAATCCTATAGAAAGCACATGGAGGAGAGTAAATATTCTCTTATTGCGTGGGATATGATGTAAACAATCCAAGGTTAGTGGAGAAAATTTACTATGACTGTGTCCCTATGATAAATAATAGCCAACCATTATTTTCTTCACTTAAACCAGGTACTCAACACAAAATCCTTCTCAATAATAGTTGCAAAGAACATACCAAACTTCAAAATTGTTCTTTTTGGAATTTAGAGAAGGTAGATGTCCATGCGTTTTAGATTTAGTAAAGCTAGAAAGCATTTTTTGTGGGACAGGAAGTCTCCTCGATCTTTCATATGATTCTCCATCGAGTCGGAAAAGTAAATTGAATGAAATTGATTTTACAAATTAATTGGAGGAAATGCCCAATCCAAAGTAACATTAACTTGTCATCCTACTTTGTAGCTATTCTCTAGCTTGAAGCAATGATGCTCTAGGTTCACTCCATGTGCTAAGAACCTTCTATGGGGTTGAGGCAAGGTGCAAATTAGGGTTGATTTTAACATAATAGGTGTCATAACTTCTCACATCATTCTTTAAAGGTTGCTAGCTCATTGGAAGAGCACATGTAGTATAAGAAGGAGGTTGGTGGTTCGATTTGAGTGTGCCCTAACATGAATTAATCAATGATATTGTAGAGGTAAAAGTGATATTGTATTGTCTTTAGATATAATTTTTTATTGTCTCTAGACAAACAATAGCTAGGAATAAAGAAATATTATCTCTATAAATACAATATGTGTTTAATCTCAACTATTGTCTTTGGAGAGACAAAAATGAATTTGTCTCTTAAGATCTGAAGAGACAATAATGTTTTTGTTTATATTGTCTTTATTAGGCAATTTTTTAAGACAATAATTTGAGACAACCACTTAAGGACAATAATTAAGACAATACAAGTGTTTTTTTGTTTCAAGTTAAGGTAATTTACTAAAACACTGTCTCAAATATTGTCTTAAAACCCCCCTTTATGTTGTAGTGGTTAAAGATAGCTTATGGGATAGATTGTTTCACCATTTGTTCGCTGCAACTCTTTTAGTGTTAAGCCCCACAATAACATTCTCAGCTTCTAGAGAAACCCCTCTTTCGATAAATTATCCCAAAAGCTAGTTTCTAGAATAACTGCATAACTTTTGTGAGTGTCTTTGAATACGTCCATTCTAAAATGAAAAGAAATACTTTTCAATTTCTCTTCCTTGGATAAATTATCCCAAGAGCTAATTCTAAGAATAGCTGTATAACGTTTGCTGTTGTCTTTGAATACCTCCAATGATAATTAGTTGTTAATTGACCAATAAAAATTTTGGCTCTCAAAAAATATTAACTGTTACATACACTTAAATATAAATAGAGTAGAGTCTTAAAATATAAGATATTATGTTACAATGGTTAATACAACGCTGTGGAGTTGGGTGTATTTGTTTGTGGAACATAAACGGTTTGATATTGACATTTTATCAATGCCATATCTTTCTCCGATAAATAATTGTTTCTCGGTTGACATCAAGTTTGACAGTAAGATGAATATCACATGCAGCTCTAACACAAGGCACGTTGCAGACAGTGCATCTTGCTGTCAGACTTCCATTCAATTCGCATGTATGCTGTTTAGCGCATCGTACAATTAGTGAAACCAAGGACCTTCAAATTGTGAGTGTGACATTCACCATTATGTAATTAATGATGCTGTAGATAAGTCATTGTAAATTTAAATTTAAAAGTGTAATCGTAATCGTTTTGGTTTTGATTTTTGTTTTGTTTTAAAGAAATCTAATCTGATTTGTATAGTTTCCGCAATCTATAATTAAATTGTGATTTGGACATTTGCCAACGCTACTACATATTGATATATAAATTAAATTATGAACCATTTTGTATAACCAGTAATAGTGATAGGTGTCTTATTATAATTTTCTTTCCGTGTAAAAGAAGAAATAATTGTATTAATTTTATGTTTCAAAATATTTGATTAGCTTTCATAAGTTATAAATATTATATAATCAATATTACATTATATTATATAATTAATAATATTGTATATACGTATTATAAATTAATCTTTTGAAAGCGTAATTGTATTATAATTTCAAGTTTTAAAATATTTGAGTTTGTTTTCATATCCTATAAACAGAGTTAGGATGATTATTTTAATCAGTTTTATTGTAATGGTTATATATTATATAATATAAACTAAAATATTTGTAATTAATTTTCGTTAAAATATTAAGAATGTTAGGATAATAATATTATAAATAATGTTTATTTAATTTATTATTATGTCAAGACTAATATTAAAATATTGTTTTTATTAATATGGAAATTATAAGTTTAAATTATGATAAATATCTTAATTGGTGATAAAGTGTTTTATTAGGGTATTTTGTAATGAAAAGGTAATTAGCAATTTGATTAAAAGTAAATACCGGTACATATCTATTTTAATTGAGGATCTAATAGATATTGAGAGAGATCAAATTTCTAGGGCAAACTTCTTTTATTTCAAAACTTGAGGAAATGGTTCAAAGCTCAAGGTATTTGATCCTTTTCCGTGCTTCATAGATCTTGTGGTTAAGGTGAATACACCCACACCATGTGTAAATTTATTATTGTTTACATTACATTTTTTAATACATAAATGGATTCAACACAATGAAAATCCTCTTATACACTTGGATTGTATATACCACATAGGTCAAACAGAAAAATATACGATAAAAAGGAAAAAAATGTAGAATACTAAAATTACTTAAAATGTTTTAGGCATAACAAATTATTTTTCAATTGCCTTACATAAAATATATAGTCCTTTTTAACAATATATAATTTATACATGATTAACATTGAAATATTTTATTTGGTAGACGTACTGAAACATTTAATTTATTATAAGCATTAATTATTATTATTAATTATATTTTACAAATGATACATCTTAAATTTATATTAACGAGGAAATGAATTGTACATATTAACACTGAAATGAATTATACATCTCTCACTAATTGAATTTTCTGCTTTTACTTTTCGTTATGTAGGTTATTTGGACATGGAAAGATTTTGTTATGTTAAACATTAAAATAACAATTTTTTTAATATTTATACATATGTGCAAAGTTGATATTAAAATATATTAACTAGCATGGTTATTTATATAGTTTTTAAGTTATTTATATTAACTAGGATGGTTATTTATATAGTTTTTAAGTTATTTTTATTCACATATTACCTGAAGGGCATCAACACCCCCCACCCTATTTACTGACCTGACCCCAAGAGCTTTTGGGATTCGACCCTCTTGAAGCACTTGATTTGACCGATTCAGCTAACTCTTGGGGTTTAGTTTTTAAGTTCTATGTGGACATTGAAATCTTTTATTATTTTAAACATTAAAATAACACATTTTTTCTTTGCTTATGTCTATACATATGTACAAAGTTGATATTAAAATATATTAACTAACATGGTTATTTATATAGGTTTTAAGTCGTATATTGAAATACTTTTAAAGGATATACAATCTTCTTCCCATTAAAAAGTGAATATATATTTAAAAAAAACTTAACTGATGGTTTTCCTAAAATTGATATAAAGTTAAGTCACTTTAAAATGGATATCAAAATATTTTAGTTATGATTAAGAGTGAGAGCGAAGCATTTTTATAGCATTTCCTTTATAGTATTGTAATATCTTGAAGGAAGAGAGTGAGTATTAATATTCTTAATAAACTAATGAAATATGTATATTCATTTTTATTTTTTATTATAATCTACAATAGAGATAAGCATGAGAAAAATTACACATCTCCTTTATACAAGATTGAAAAGAATTCAATAAATTTTAAATGACAATCTAACCAATAAAATCAAAAAAATATATTAAAATATTATAAATTAAAAAAAAAAAAATACTATTAAATTGAAAATAAAATAGTGTTAATGAAAAAATTAAACATTTTATTAATCTTTCTAATTTTAATTAAAACATATTATAAGATAATTATCAAATAAAAATTAAAATAAATTTAAATTATCCTCAGAATATTTCTTTTAATAGAAATACAATATCTTTTGATATCAAAATATGAAAAATTATACGATCTATAACAATACCTTTCGTATGTAAAACAAACATGGAACCATCTTATTTGAATGGACACTGCAATGTATACCACTTTTAAAGTGCAAGTATACCACGTTTGAAGTGGCATAGAGTGTTGGAATTTGATGGGCAAAATGTCCATCATCAAGTATTTTTAAGTTTAGGAAAAAAAAATGATTTTATTCTATGTTTAAAAAATTATATAAAAAATCTTTTTAACTGATGTGCTTTGATCGGTATTGAATTTATTTTTGAGAGTTCACTTTTTAACAAAAATGTCATTACTAGCCTCTCAAACTGCTGAAAACATGCATGTGCAGCAATCCTGGAATTTGATTGATGTGCTTTTATCGGTATTGAATTTATTTTTGACAGTTCACTTTTTAACAAAAACGTCATTACTGGCCTCTCAAACCGTTGAAAACATGCATGTGCAGCAATCCTAGAATTTGATTTGCACGTATTTATGGGTAATATATTTTATTGACGGGTCAATAATTAAGTACTGTGATATTTGGAATTCGTTCCATAATATTTATTTTTCTTGAAATAGATTAAGTTCATGTTATTCATGTTATTTAAAGTTATATACTTATTTACTGTTAAGATATTATATAGAGTGAGCAATAATTAAGTGTGGTAATATTTGCCATTCATATTATAATATTTGCTTTTATTTAAATAAGTTAAGTTTATGTTGTTTATATTTAAATAAATTAAATTTATGTATTAGGATGCTATTACTAAAAACTCAATTCTTATTTTGATTTCATGTGATTATAATAGTGGAGAGGATGGCAGTGTCTAGCATAGCTTTTGGTTAACTGCAAATTCTTGGAGATAAAAATTTCTTTTCCTGAATTTTTTTTTTCATGTTTGTGGAAGAAACCCATGAAATTACAACAGTTAAAATATATAATAGAAATTCAAATTGAGAATATTGAAATACGAGTTTATTGATTGCAATAATAGTGAGTTGGATGCCATTAAAATAGATTTCTAGATTTGGGCATAATTTTTGTATCATGTGTTTGGGAGAAGCATTGATAACTGGAATATGGATGGTTTGGGAGTTGTGGATCTCATTCATGAGTAAAACAACTTTCAGGATTAAATAAATCATTTAGTTATGGTCATGTTGTCTTTTTCTTATTATAAATATGTGAGAAAAATTAACATAGTTGTGTGATTGATAGGTATCTTTTTAATTAAATTTTTATTGATGAAGGGTGGATTTGTTATCAAGACATTATGATTGAAGGGCAAAATTTTAAACATAATGTTCCTTAAAGGTCAACATAAAGACCCAAAAAATAAAATAAAAATTGTTTGGCTGGTAATGAAAATCCAAATTCCAACCTTGGTGACATCTTAATAAAAAAATAATTCAAACACCTCATTATAAAATATAATCAAAATGTTAAAAATAGTTTTTTATAACATACTGGTTTTTTTTAACTTGACTAATGATGTGGTTCAAATATATATATAGATGGAACTGGTAACCTAATCATATGGGAAAATCTTGAATCTATAGGCACTTAATATTTTATTTTTATTATTATTGTTAATTGAGTTATTTTTATTTTTTTAAATAATATATTTAAATGGTTTAATCTCACTATTTTAGTTTTTAAATTGTTTGAAAAAGTTAATTACTTTATATATTTAAAAATACAACTTAAATGATTAAAAAATAAAAAACAATTAATATTTTTAATATATTGAAATTAAATAAATTACTTTACAAGGTGGGTGAAATTTCCCGTTTATTTTGTTGGTTAGTTATCTTTTTGGCATCTCACAAATAACGTATAGCTATTCGGTCACGAGATTTGCTAATTTTTCTATATATGTCCTTCCCTTTTTTCAGATTTCCTTTCCTTTTTGCCGATTTGCTATTTTTTCTATATATGTCCTTCCCTTTTTTCAGGTTTCCTTTCCTTTTTGCCGATTTGCTATTTTTTCTATATATGTCCTTCCCTTTTTTCAGATTTCCTTTCTTTTTGCCGATTTGCTATTTTTCCTATATATGTCCTTCCCTTTTTTCAGATTTCCTTTCCTTTTGCCCTTTTTTTCAGATTTCCTGTTTGCTTCACCTTTCACCGCACAAACCTGCAACACATTGTACAATTGGTTGAATCCGGTAGGATGTCTTTTCATGCCAGCAAGTTCTGTCCGTCTTTCGCCTTCTTCAACTCAAATCTACTGGACGACACAATGTACATCAACTATTTGAGCTTAAATCTACTGGAAGACAGAATGTACAAGTAGTTAAATTTGATTTTATCAGTGTACTTTTTGTTTCAAGCGAAGTCGTTTAATGCCGTGTTCTGAATTTGATCTTATCACTTTTGTTTCAAGCGAACTCGTTTAATGTATAGTTGCCAAATTAGGTCGAATGGGCAGAAAAGATTGGAAAATAAGGCGTTTCCATTCGGTTTGTGAATTAATATGTGAATTCGTAGTTTGGTATGACATTCAGTTTATAGAAAGCGCAGAACAATTTCTATGGCAGTTAATATTTAACCGGTCATAGGCCAATTAACGAGTTCTACTATTAAACTTAAACCAGTAATAAATCTGCCAATAAGCATATACAACCTAACCACGTTAATAATTATAAACTTATAAACTGAAAACTGGTCCATCTACTCTGCATACATGATCTAAATTTTAAGCTTTTGTATGGATTATCTGTTCTTTAAGGCTCGTGTTAAATTGTGATGTATTTTTAAGTTGACACCAAGGGTTTTATTTCTATGATACTTGTCACATTCTACCATTTTTATTTTTTATCTTTTAGGTTTCACACTTTTGTTAAATGGAACTCAATGACCTAATTGGTGGATATTTATATATTTTGGTGGATATTTATATATTTTCTTTCCTTCTTGGGAATGTAGTGGGTTATGCTTGATAATTCATATTAAAATTTGCAATCTAACAATATATCTACTGCAAATAAGATTTGTACAAAAATTATAGGTTTCAAAGACAAGTTTCAGGAGAAAAAGTAAGCTTTATTAAGGATATCATTAGGAATTTAGGAGTATGGCTTACTCATGTTTTCTTCTGTAAAAAAGAATTTCATTTGAGTGACTAGAAATAAAAATGACAAAAGTATGACATAATGTAAATATCACATCTATGACCCAAAATTGCCTCCAATTGAGTGTAATCTAGTTCAAAGAATTTCATTTGAGTGACTAGAAATAACAATGACAAAAGTATGACATAATGTAAATATCACATTTATGACCCAAAATTGCCTGCAACTGAGTGTAATCTAGGTGAAAGAATTTCATTTCAGTGACTAGAAATAACAATGACAAAACTATGACATAATGTAAATATCACATCTATGACCTAAAATTGCGTGCAACTGACTGTAATCTAGGTGAGGATTAAGTTCATTGAGAACAATTAATCACGGGTTATTTTGGGACACAACCCCCATCCAAATTCCACTTAGTGGGGAGCTCAATTTTAAATATGGGAATATGTCTTATTGTTTGAAGACTTCAGGTCCGAGCCAAGTAGGAAGAGGAGGTTGCTTTCATAACTTATTTCTCAACCTAATAACAATTAATCTACATGATAGTAATGTGGCCAAGTGCAAGGGAATTATATACAATGCGAGAAAATCAAAACATATAGAAAACATGAAAGAGGTTCACTCATGCTATTGATTCTAGAAATGGAATGCTAATGTACTTACCTAAGTTTTGTTTGTTTTTCTCCTAGTACTCCAGCATGATTAAATTGAACTATTGAAGATATGCAAAGGGTGGATATACTTAGCTCTACATGATATCATTCACCTCACTGAGTTTCCAACTCCATTTCGGGACAAAATTTTGATTGATAGGAAATATATATATATCTATTGAAAATATTTGTCTTATTTAACAATAAGGTTCCCTTGCCAGACTAAACATATGCAATCATTCTTGAAATATTCAAATGAACTATGGATTCTTATATCACTAAACACACACAATCACTTTTAAATCTTCATATTTCATTTGAGATTCTTAGGTTCATTTATATTCATGTTTTGAATCACAATTTTGTATATTCATGCTTTGAATCACAATTTTGTATTCATTCTTGCCTTTAGATAGACAAAGATAATTTTTAGTGATTGTGATTCTCCCCCGTCTTATTCATGGGCTTAAATATGATATGTGCATGTGGGGGAGTTATAAACTGTTGGTAGTGCCAAGCATAACTAAAACAATTCCTCAATTTATTGATATATTATCCTTGTACTTTGAAGATTCTGTGTTGTTTGGATGACAAGATGTTTACTATTTTGTAGTCGAAGGGGTTTTTCTTACATATATAGGATGTGTTCAAGATGGTGAAAACATTAATAAATGTTGCTCTACAATTTTGTGTATTATTGTGCTCCCCGTTCCACCAAATGTTGCTCTACACTGTTAATAATTTTGTCTTGGATAATTGTGGCTTGGACTTTGATGTCTCTCATTCAATCTTGAGCGTCCCCTATTTGTCTAGGTCGTAATTGTTGACACTAACATGCCCTATCAAAATTCTAAACTTGTAGCTTAAAGATATTGTGCCTCACTCAAAATGTAGAATTATGAGCTCAATACATATCAACATAACTATTCATAGTGGCAATTTGGTTTTGTCCTTCATCATTCTAGTAGCACCACTATAAAATATTCCTTAAAGTGTATATCATATATTTAAGTGGTTAAGCAACAATATATGTATAGTGTATGACCGAACTACTTCATTCTCTTAATACCCTGGATGTTATTAGAATTTGGAGTACTATGCCAGGGGGCCAACAGTGCACCCTTTAGTGTTCAATCTTCTTGTAATTTTTATTTTATGTTGTAAATAAATAGATGTAGCTAGTGGTTCATGGGAGTCAAAATATTTCAATATATTGAGAGCGTTCATAACGAATATTTTAGGAGTGTAGATCCTTTGAAACCAGCTAAACAAAATTAGGTTACTTGTAGTGCAAAATAGTAGCCAAACTGACTAACAGGTCTAGGTTAGGGGTCTTTGTGCATACCCTATAGAAGTTGATTTTGTGTGAGGTATATGAATCAAACATTTTGGTTCATGTAGTTTTTCTTCTCATTAGTTTGTTTTGGAATAACTTTGTTCCATATACAAGAGGCACTCCTCAACTAGTTGGAGAAGTTGCTGAAACTTATCATTTGCACACTATAGTTGGACCCTTAAAACATGTCATAAGTTTGTTGTTTTATTAATAATATATCTGCTGAATGAGGTGTCATGCTTAAGCTTTCTAGTCACACAAACTTCACATTCTATACATTTTTTTTTTTCAAATCAAGAGGTATGGCATGCCTTCATAAATCATGAATTCATCATGACAAACTATGCTCTGGCATTTTGGATGTAAATATTTCTGAATAGAAGTGCATGAGACTTGCTAGTATCAAAGGATTTTGTAGCCTATCACACAAGCCTCATTACCCCATTTGATTGCTGAAATTATTTTCTTCGACCATCTTATCAATATCACTACTACACACAAGGTGGTTTTAAGATGTTTATTTAAGACTATTTATTTTTTACGAATTATAAATTAAAAATGAATTTCCACTAGAAATTTCTCCTCTTTTCACATGAGGCTTATATAATTTCTATTCTTTCCCATTGGAGTTATCACAATCTGGGCTAGTACGAGGGTTATACAATTTCTTTCTTTCTGAGGGAGTTATTAGGGCATAGATTGGCAAAAAGACAAGAGTAAGGTTTCCCATGGCTAGGGTCAGAGAAGGTTTTTGGTGCACTTCTTATATATCTCCATCGATAGGTGATATAGAAATCAGTGAGGAAGCTTTATGAGATGTATTGTCGATAGGAACTGATGGCAAATCCAAAAGGTTCTACTTTGTGACCTAGTCTGTGGTAATCGGTAAGAGTAGATATGGATTTGTTTGGACTGATTTTGATTTGGATTCTTATTAACTCAAGCCACCTCCTTTTTTATGTAGAAGGTTGTTCCCAGGGTTGGAATTTTGATTCTTCATTACCTGTCAAACAATATTTTTTTTACATTTTGGGTCTTTATGTTGACTCTTAATGAATTTTATGTTTAAATTTTTTCCCTTCAATCATAATGCCTTGATAATAAATCGACCCTTCATCAATAAAGGTTTAATTAAAAATATTCCTTTCAATCACACAACAATGTTAATTTTTCTCACATATTTATAATAAGAAAAAGAAAAATTTTCTTACATATTTATATTAAGAAAAAAACAAAATGACCATAAATAAATGATTTGTTGAATCATGAAGGTTGCTTTACTCATGGATGGGATCCACAACTCCCAAACCATCTAGATTCCACTTATCGGTGCTTCTCCTAAACACATGATATAAAAATTATGCCAAAATATAGAAATGTATTTTACTCACATCCAACTCACTGTTATTGCGATCGATTGGCTCCTATTTCAATATTCACAATTTGGATTTCCATTAGATAATTTAAACGTTGTAATTTTAGTAAAAATAAAGGGATTTCTTCCATAAATGTGAACAAAAAAACTTCCCAAGAAGAATTTTTTTATCTCGAGGACTTTGCAGTTGACCAAAAGCTATACTCGACACTTCCCATCCTCTCCATCATCATAATCACATGAAATCAAAGTGGGGTTTGAGTTTTTATTAAAACCAACACAATACATAAACTTAATTTATTTAAATATAAACAACATGAACTTAACTTATTTAAATAAAAACAAATATTATTGTGTGAATGGAAAATATTACAACACTTAATTATTGATCACTCTATATAATATATTATGAGTAAATAAGTGCCATCAGATAGACACTTATCACTTTAAATAACATGAACTTAATTTATTTCAATAAAAACAAATATTATGGAATGAACTCCAAATATCAAAGTACTTAATTATTGACCAGTTATTAAAATATATTACTAGTAAATATGTGCGATCAAATTCTAGGGTTGCTGCCCATGCATGTTTTCAGTTGTTTGAGAGGGTAGTAATGACATTTTTGTTAAAAAGTGAACTGTCAAAATTAAGTTTTATACCTTTCAATACTCATCACTAAAAAAGGTTTTTTACTTTTTTAAACGTAGAAAACGTTCCAGTCAAACTCCAAACCTAGTGCTTCCTTCCATCATCGATACTCCTTTCAAAAATGACCCTCTTGAAAGAACCTCCTTAGCCTCCCTGGGAATTTCTCCCTTAGGCTCCATTAAATTAAATATTTCTTCATTGCAGTTGAGTTTTACTGGCCATTAAAAGTGTATTAAACCAATCATTACAGATACAATTATTACATTACTCTTTATATCAGCCATTAGCCATTAAGACGCAACTAGGACAAAGGCTTAAATTATAGCATACAGTTATTAGAACTCTTTGATATCCCTATCCCAACATAATTGGAATAAATTTTGAGTTTTGCTATAACTAATAAAGCTAGGAATAATGATTAAAATCCTAATACCTGTATGCGACATGGCACCATCAGCTCTTTGTGTAGCATCCTTGAGTATCAAGCTTCATTATGAATGACATATATAGTGGTGAATCATTGACAATTCTATGGGAGACATTCCTCCATAACTTTTCCACATCCATGAACCTTTTCGTAATACCAAAGCATTCTATCGCTCCTTATAAAATGTAAATATAATCATAATAACCTTGACATGCATATGCGATCACATGTGAGTCACATGTATTATTCCATCCATCATTTCCATAAGAGAGGTAATTAAGTAATCCATATAACTAAGTTGTACGGTTTAACATCCTAAAGTAGGGATTAAACATGAAATACATACCATGTAAGTAAATCTCACTCAAACAGAGGGAAAAACCATTAAATCTATTAATATCCAAGGACATGTAATCCATTCAAATATTCTGATAACTAAGAAAACTCCTCATAAGAAAATTAGAACAGTAACAAAGAGAGAGCGAGAGTAAGAATCAACATACAAAAATTCCATGCAAATGATACCAACTAAATCTCACTTGGAAGGAGGAGCACCACTACTCAGCCATGAGTCACCTCTGATTCCCCCAAGCCGAAAATCTTGCCAAGGTTCAATGTCCTCAACCAATCAATGCACTGGGTATTTAATACCCTCTTTCATGATTTAGTTACCATTAGCGGTGTCCCACTTTTATGGATTTTTCCATTTGCCTAGGTGTTTTTCGGAAAATGTCATAATTATCTCCCACGAGGCTTTTCCTCATAAAATCTTGCCTTTATCTCTGGCAAAGCTTTTACGTCTGGTGGATCTTTATCTCCCATCGATCTAATCAATCTGCAATCCACCCAAGCTTATCTAGAATCACATCTAGAAGTTTTATCATGAAAGATTCATCTCTATCCAATTCCTCATGAGATTTGGAAAGCATCTCCTCTTTCTTGGTGCTCCAACCTCCAAGTAACTATATTATTAATTTATTTAATAACAAAGTTTCTTTTCATATTACTTATCACCTAGCTTTCCTCAGCTTAGGTTTAGAATAGTTTAACCGCCAAAGGATGGTACGAAACGTAGCTTTCCTCAGCTTAGGTTTACAAACATTTAACGCACAAGGGAGGATATCACGCCTAGCTTTAACTTAGCTTAGGTTTACAACAATTTAGTGCACAAGGGAGGGGTGTTACATACTCTTCCCCCTTAAATTTTACATCGTCCTCGGCGTATCATTGCATCATGCTGCCATTCATAAGTAGTTGGTTTCTGAATCAACAGCTCTCATGGCTCTACCATCTGATGCAATTTTTTTGATGTACGTCAGTCACAAGGAGTGCTCCCAACACCTTTGCTTCCATAGCTACATCAGTCTCAAGTAGTGATCTCCTTTCATAGCTACCTGTAACATTTTTTCAAACCATTTGTGAGAATTTATAGATGCAAAAGTTTAACTATGATAAATATCATGATCTGGTACTTAATATTATTAAAGCATCTATTGCTTATCATTTATTTTTATCTGAAGAATGCATGTTCTCTGCTTGGATTCTTTCAAGCCTTTGTTTTCTTTTTGAACACCTGCTTCTTACAGTCTCTCTAAATACAATACATTAGTTAGCATATTTTCCAAATTAATATGCCTACAAGGTCATAACAGATTAGTTCACATAACAATATATATTCATCATACATATTTTCATCGTAATTGTATGTATCCCAAATTGCGATTAACCATAGGTACTTATACCAACTTGCTTTCCTTCTTCTAGGTAACCTCCAAGTTTGTTTACCTGGCTAGACATCTATCGAATGACTCTATGCATACCTGCACACAAGGTATGTTATACACACCAATACACATTTCATTTTTCAACCTTGTAGAATATGTAGTCATATGGTCCCATATGTATTGTTGTACATCGTCCATCACTAGTACAACCTATAATACCATCCTCATGGTATCACCTATATGACATAAACTTTATCCACATATTTTTCCACCATTCTAGTATCATACCAACATTCCTTTATCTTTAATTGTGTTCAGTTTTCAAGGTATTTTTATGATCATGGTTCATATATGTAATTAAGAAAGTTTTGTGTCAAGCGTAAATCAATTCCAGATTTCATGTGGTTACAATATCAATCACATAGTATTGTATTCATGCATATTTTAATCTTAATTATACGTTCTTCTTAACGTTCTAAAGAAGACTATCAACTCATAGATTTTGAAGTTTAATATTCATCAGATCATTAATTCATCTCTTTTCTTTTACTATTATCCTTTTTATGCCTCAAAAACCTGTTGGCCATGCATAATTTAGTGTAGTTATACATGAAATTTTTTACTGCTTTCAATCCTACACTCCCTATAGTTGTAAGTGTTTATGATCTCAGGTTATTTACATGTTACCTTAGCCTTAACATTAAATCACCCCTTACCAAAAGATGAGTAATCTACTTTATGAATTCTTGTTTTAATTATGCAACATTTCCTTATGTTGTCCAGACACCTTATCAATGCAATCCAATAAGAGTACACTCAAAATTGCGTGATACAAATTATGCATTTTTATTTATATGACATTAACATGTTTTAAATAGATTGTTGGATACCATTTAATTGACCCAGTGGTCTATACAATTTGTGCTACTTCATCAATTACTATGGTTTGTACTCAAGGATACTTATAGGTTCCATTATGCATATTGATCGAAAGATGCATATGTCCTGGAAACCCCTTAACCATACTTTCTTCCAACTAAAGAACAATTCACATTATAAGCAGGTGCATTAATCAAGGGATAAATTTGAACAAAAATGTATACAAGTTATATAGTCTTGTATTATAACATGTTCTCAGCATCCTTTACCTTGATATAATACTTTCATAGAAATTATACCATTTATAAGTTGTTTTTATAGCATGATGAGCATAGTTTAATCTTTGTTGAGAATCATAGTATATTTTTATGAGAATTATGATTCTTGCATTAATGGAGGCAACATATGCAAGTGGTCACTCAAGTAATGATATCTTCCTCCCATGTGAATTACTTGTTATTACTCTTAAACAACATCGAACACCATTACTTTTAAGGTATTTTCTCCCTGTTGTATGCTATAACAATTTTAGTTATATGTTTTTTCCTCTAAGAGTAATAATCTTCAATTCCCTTGTCCAACCTAACTCTTAAATATAGTCATGCATAATTTGCCTATTTATTGTTGGCACATAACAACCCATGTATGTATGCTAACAAAATATAACTCCACTATAGTTCAAGCAATTCAAATCCCCTGTACGGAGGAAAAACCCAAATTTCTACATGCTATGCAAATTTGTAAGCATTCCCAGTAGCATAACATTGATTCTATAAGTCACAAACAATTAATCCTTTCTCAACACAACTATGTCCAACATCTAAGCAACAAAATATATAGTCTATCAGAACATGACAATAAGTCCACACTACTTTACCATTATGATATTTAGGTCTATCACGCTCTTTCCTTCTACAGAACAAACTCCCCTTTAATATGCATTCGGGTATCCAACATATTTATGATTGTTGAGAAATGACTTTTACTTTCTTCAACATGTAAGAGACCATCAAGTTGACTAATGAATCCATAATTAGTACCAGAATTCATCACAAAGTGCTTACATAGAATATTCACATGACTCATTACTATGCATGATTCTCTTTCAACCTGTTTATTTTAATGACTACTTAGTGAGACTACGGTAACCACATACAAAACAATCCATGTAAAAACATGTGTACAACAATAAAAAAATGATACAGTCATGGACTTCCTCCATTATATAATCCTTCTTTCAAGTATTAGGTGAGATTTTGTTTAGCCATGTATCTATACAGTTATTATACCATTCAGAAACATCATACCAATTTTTCTCAAGTTTATTTTTATGTACATCTGGTTGCTATCACGCATATATATTTATTTTACCTTCACTTCTAAACCATAATCTCCTCATGCTCAAGCATGACTAGTTTGGAGAATTACGTTAAAAATCAACCCAACAAAATAACCAAATTTTGCATGTAGAAAATTTCCTCAGAAATCATTATACATAATGATTCATCTCTTCTACATAATTCAAAATGAGAAGTTATTTTCTTAACCCCATGAAAACTACTTTTTCCATGTAGAATTTTCAAGTTTTGCCAAAAGAGTTCTCACATCTATGTTGCGTGTATCTCAACAATTCTAATTTTTCAATGTTCATTCATTGTGCTTTATGCAAAATTTCCCCTATCCACAAAGCAAACATTTTTAGAAACAAATTACTCATGGTTGACCATACCTTGGTTAATTTTTTAACATTGCCTATGGGGTAGCATTAATAAAATATGTCCTTGGATTCATTTTAACATTTTCTCATTATTATTATTTTTACAATATAATCGTAAGAACGAGGAATATTTTTATCATAGATAAAAAGAAACTTATTAAAATCGGTATGATCTCATGTTAAGCATCATCCCTTCCTTATAAAGTGGATTTTATAATCCACAATAAGTCTTTATAGTTTAATGTGTATATGATTTTCAGCAGACCAAATAAAAAATGGGCTTCACAGCCATTATTCAAGAAAATAATCCATATGTAAACAAACGAGAACAAGTGTGAATCAACAACGACGTTGCAATGTCACAATGATGGAATGTTTGTAGGTACAGGGTGTAGACCAAGTGAGAGTCTGGCTTATTAGTCACAGATCACCCATAACAACAACATGTTATGCTAGATTAAATCAAACAATTCACGTAGTTTCTAACTTCTTGGATTGGATCAAAAACAACAATATAACGATATCAACACCATATCAAGGTCATTATTTCCAAAATTAATTCACTAAATACTCTATGATTATCATAACTTCATATATATAATCAAAAGAAAATGGACAGTTTAATAATGAACATAATGTTGCCTTAATAATTGGTCATACTTTCAACTGATTTACACAATGTTTACTGACACACACACATATATATATTCGCGGCACTACTGTGTTGCGATGTTCTATTAGACAATACCTTTACACCATTTTTGACATAATTATACATACTAAGCATGATAATTCAACCATTATATAATACATACAATAATTTGAAGCAGCACCACACACGATCGTAGTTGGTCAATTAAATACGCACATACTCCTCTGCTCAGTTACGTCTTTCCCCTCTCAAATTCCATTGGAGGCTTGAACATTCCCAAGATTTAGAAAATGAGACGTTCACAAACCTTCTTGTCATAGGCATGATTTCCTTCCTCGCCCATCCATACCATAATATTCTAATTGTACAAAGGTCATAGGCCTTGATCTAACACCAAATATGAAATATCGCGCAATATAGGAGGGCAATCTTCAGTTGCTAAAATGAATACTGAAACAAACATTATAGAAGGAGAAAGCGAAGTAACCAAAACTTTGTATGACACAGAGACATGCAACCCTTCCAAATCCTAGAAATATTCTTGTACAAAGGTCGTAAGCATTGATTCTAAAAAAGCCTCAATTGTTGACAAATACACACAAATAGAATCACCCAATGGTCACCAGAGATTGCATAGGATTTACAAAAAAATAACAGAACGAAGCCATGCTAAGCATAGATGGATGCTGGGGAAAATGAATATATATATATATATATATATATATATATAATATATATATATATATATTAAAATATAATATATCAATCCATTTTCAGGTTTAGTTTAAATAAATATCCATGCTTTCAATGAAAGGTTGGAACATGATTTCCAGTATACCTTCCTAAATGGGGAGGTGGCATGCAGATCCCAGTGGAGGAGTCGGACTGTACTATGCCAACGATACAGGGCCAGTTCATTTTGAAGCCATGATATCAACGATTATTTACGCATTTCCCTTATTTGGTAATAATAAGCACTTCTTCGAGCCCCAAAATCTCAGGAATGGACCTAGGTGGTTGAAAAGAAATGGCAATATTAGTGTGAACTTCTGCATTCTGTTCAAACAAAATCTATTCATATATATATATCAATCGAACAGAATATGTTCTCTGTGTTCATTGATGGATAGAGCACTAAAAATAATGGCATACACATTATATTCAGATTTTATCCTTTGCATCGGATAACCTTATCCTTCTACTTTTAAAACATTTCTTAAATCAAACTATTGATTGTTATCATAATCCTTCCTAAAGGTTTGTATCATCATCTGACTTGATGTTAACGAGCATGAAAGCCGCTTTTTAAAAAGGGAAACCATGGTAATGATTCCCTTCCACTTTTAATTTGTAGCATTATTATTTTAACCGTAAAACATGTCCCAAAAACGTCCCAAATGATGTACCTTCTGCAATCTTCTAACTGTAAAATACATCGCTTCTTTCTGTGAGTATATACCATAATATTTGGAAGGAAAGATAATGATTATGACTAAATTAATCCAGATAATAGGCAATGATAAGGATAGTTACTATCCTAATCTATCATCTTCCACCTATCGGATAGGCACATGGAACATTATCATTGTCTTTTCCTTATTTTTATACTATGACTAACCTCACTCGAAGTCTTCGCATTATGTTTTGTGTTTATCTGGCGACATGCTTTTAGCTGATTTCAAACACTTCACGTCCTAGTTTTGTTTGATTTTACTCTCTTTCATGGTGGCCATGCCCACTACCTTGACATCTGCTATAGCTCCACTTGAGATCAACAACACAAATTATCATCTATTGCTGATTTCATTCCTTGATTTTTCCATTGATGATTGTATTCCCTTAATTTATGATTTCTAAAATGTTACTAGACCATCTAAAGAATCCGCCTCCACTAGAAATTTCGAGGACCACTATCTAGTTCCTGACATCCTCTGTGATCTCGGGAAACTGGATGCAAGAAGTGCATCCTATCTCTCGTCGATCATCTCCAACACATTGTTCCCTTTGACCTCCATGCCACTCGCTGCTTGGAGGATCCTCTAGCCATGAGCTCTTCGCTCTTTCTGGCATTCACCGCAGGGAACTAGAAATTTCACAGATGGGACATTCAAGTTGGAAATTATTAATTCCTACTTGTCTATGGTTACAATTCTCCATTTGAGGAGTTTGTTCCTACATTATAGGGATTTAGTTTATCCTAGATTAGTGTGTGGTTGAGAGAATCTCTCAACCACACTAGTGTACGTCCAAGATAGAATTCCTATCTTGAGACCATTGATTGTATAAATATGTGTGTAATTGATTCATTCATTAATTAATAGAAAATATATTGAGTGTGCTACTTTTATCTTGGTATCAGAGCCTGTGAGGGCCTGGCCCCTCCTGGGCTTGGCCCCTCCTGGGCTGAGGGAAAATAAAGGGTTTAGTATTTGTTTGTCCATCATCAGCTGTGTCTGAGACTTGTGGATGCGTCGAGCCGGGCAGGTCGCTGCGGAGTGGCAGCATCATCACTGGAAGGAAACCTGTGGTGATTAGTTTTTCATGGGTCGAAGTGGAACAGCAAAGGTCGAGATCGAGTGGGCTGTGGCGATCAATTTTTCGTAGGATGAAGTAGAGCAGCGGAGGATAATATTGTTGCAAGACCTATGATGTACATTGCTCTTTCTTATGATCATCGACTCATTGATGGAAGAGAGGTTGTTTACTTCCTTCGACGTGTCAAGGATATAATTGAGGATCCACGGAGGCTTCTGCTTGATATCTAAAATGATTGCAAACCCTGTCCAGAGAGAGACGAGATCTTATCAAAGACATGAAAAATGAATATTTTTGGCTGAATAATATTTAGGCCAGTTTCTTTTGATCTACATGCGTTCTGCACCATATTTTTTATGACATTCGGTTGTTTAAGTGTTAGTTATGAAGAGTCTGAGGTGATGCGGATATTATTATGTTTGCTATCACTGTAATTTACCGTTCTTAGCACATTTGGGTACTCGAAGAAGTTCACGTTCTCCATCGATTGACACCGGTTTGGATGTGTTTTTTCTGGTTGGAATTCTCGTAATCTCTGCAGGTTTTGGAGATTCTGACCAGCAACCTGACGAAGGCGATTGTGGGCAGTTACCAATTTTGGCACCTGATCTATCGACCAAAGCTGGTAGCCACATGCCAATTGGCGGAATTATCGATCAGAGTTGCAGGGTTCTTTTGGATGTTGAGGTTGCATTTCATGAGGGAGGGTTGCAATGGCATGGCCGCCTGGGTTTTCAACGCCTGCGCCTATTCTTTTCTCTTTTTCATTAATTGGAATTCAAATCGCAAGCAACATTTCAAAGCGCCTGATCTCAGCCTGGATCGATGCGTGGGTGATCGTTTTTCTCAGAGCAGATATGCGAGCGTAGAGATGTTTAATATTGGCGACTTTTTGTCGTCCTTGGCTTGGATGGACTTGCAGGGCGTGCAGAAAAAGATGAAGAACCTGCACAGCAGGTTCGATCAGTTCTTCAATCGGATCTTTGAGGAGCACAAGGCCGAGGCACGGAATGGCAGAGGGAAGAACGATTTTTTGAGCGTGCTCTTGTCTCTCAGAAATGACGCCACCGATCCCAATGGACTGCCTTGTCTTGATCTGTTGGAGCCTATCGAGAACAAGAACAATGGGGAAGAAGAGGAAATTGACCCCCTGGATGCCTTCATGGCGGGTATTCACGAGGAAATGAACAGCGCCCCGGCCAAACCCGAGGCCAAGATAGAAAAATTTGCGGATGACGAAGATGATCCCATGAAGAGCTTTCTTATGGCCCGCAAGGATGCAGGGTTGACCCTGGCAGCCGAAGCCCTGCAGGCCGGTTATGACTCCGACGAGGAGGTTTACGCCGCTGCCAAGGCCGTGGACGTCGGGCTGCTTGAGTACGATTTCAATGATAACGCCATTGTTCTTGATAAGAAGAAGATCGAGCCCATTTCGGCGCTGGATCATTCGGAGATCGATTACGAGCCCTTTAACAAGGATTTGACCGGGCCTTATCTGAAAGGTAAAGAAAGAGAGGATTCTAATGCAGGGATTTCTTCTTGCCAAGTTCAATTATCAGTTGCTGCTCAATTGCAGCGGTAAGTTAGTCTCGTGGCTCGATTTCTGCCGGCACACTGAAAATCAGGGGCTTGGGGCTTCGATTCACAACAGGACGGAATGGTACGCTACAGATCTGTACATGCTGGAGGTCATTTTCCACAATCGGATAACAAAATACCGGTGCCTTGTCTCTGATGCGTGCTTGGCCGATGCTTTCTTTCTACCCTATTACACCGGTCTGGATGCCCTGCGTTTTCTGTACGAGGAAGAGCGGGACCGGGCCTCGAATCACGAGGCAGAGCTGGTTTCTTCGATTGACCATTTTATGGTCACAGGGAGGACTGTTTGGGACGGGGCGGACCGTCTGGTGCGTTGTAAGCCGAGGATTATGCATTCTTCTGGCAAACATAACAATTATGCATGTCGCTCAGAAAATAATTTCGCAGCGGTGGTGTGTGGAGCAGCGCCTCTGCTTGGCCTGTGATATGGACGCCATGTTCTTCGCGGCGTTCTCCGGAGATTGGACGCATTACAGCCCTGCACAATTCCTCTACAGTTGGTGGCAGCATGCGGCAAATCTTACTAGTTATGAGCAGCAGGACGCTCATGAATTCTTCATTTCGATGCATATCGATGGCGCGAACCCATGCATACTACATAGGAGTGTGGTGCGCTCCGACATGGTGTGGAGCTGTGGGGTGCAGCCTGCATGTTGGAGCTGCATGCTCGAGCTGGGTGTTGGAGTTGTGAGGTGAAGCTACATGCTGGTGTGCTGCGTGGAGAATTGGGTTTGCAGTGTGTGGAGGCCGCTGGCCGAGCAGTGCTTCCTCTGGTTTTGCAGACAGAATTGCCTCAAACTGCTGTACAAGTGCAGCAACTGGATACTTTGTAGTTGTTCCTGACTTCTTTTATGGATGGAGATCTGGTGCTAGGCCGTTTTTTCTGCAGCAGATTGTCAATGCATGCGAGCAGTTAGAAGGGGCGAGGAATTGTTGCTGAAGTGCCTCAGCATGGGTGGCCTCCGACTTGGGATATGTGTAAAGGCAAATTAGTCTTGGAAATTTGTATACATATTGAGATTCGCGATCTCAATATGAAGTTATTTTGTTAGAATTCGCGACTCTAACGAATGACAGGTTCATGGAAGTTCCAAGAAGGTATTTGACAAAGATGCCCAAGAAGGAGCAACAATAACAATGTTAAGGTGGACAACAAATTAGATTTATTTTTTTTAGTGTGGTTTGTGGGATAGACTCCCTAACATATTATTGTAATAGTCATTGTATGTACTAGAAACTTCAAATGTTGAATGTAAGCCTTGCTAAGGCATTTGAAAGTTCGTGGTGATCTCAAAACCACTTTGTAATGGTTAGTGGTCAGCCTGAAACCATCTATAGAGCCTTAGTGGCTACAGGAGTTGCCGGTGGTGGCAAAGTGAGATCCTTGATCGCTCGGTGGTAGCAGATCGGATCTGCCCGGTGGTGGCGAAGTGAGATCCTTGATCGCTCAGTGGTAGCAGATCGGATCTGCCCGGTGGTGGCGAAGTGAGATCCTTGATCGCTCGGTGGTAGCGGATCGGATCTGCCCGGTGGTGGTGAGTGTACACAGGAGCTTTATGCTCGTAGGAGCAGGTGGGCTGCAGTAACACCTGGCTCGGACTCAGATGATTTTCTCTGAGTAGAAGGGGATTGGCGTTTTTTCGCGCTGACAGCAGCACCAGGATGGCCAACTGACGCGTCTGTTAGGCCATTAATCGCGCCAATGGCGCGGGTTTATCATTCAGGATCGCGCTAATTCACCTTCAAGTGGATCTGCAGGAGAGGCAGATCGGATCAATTTAGCTGTATTGGAAACGCCAAATTTGCAGATTGTGGATCTGTCCGAGGGCGGCAGATTGTGTTTTTGGAGGTTTTGTACATGCAATTCGTGTGATAATGATGGTGGATTTGACTATCATGACAAGTAGTCATTAAGGGGGGGAGTTGGAAATAGTTAATTCCTACTTGTCTATGGATATAATTCTCCATTTCAGGAGTTTGTTCCTATATAATAGGGATTTAGTTTTCTCTAGTTTAGTGTGTGGTTGAGAGAATCTCTCAACCACACTA
>APFE031494888.1:34259-45839 GCA_000404065.3 Pinus taeda
CCTATCTTGAGACCATTGATTGTATAAATATGTGTGTAATTCATTCATTCATTAATTAATAGAAAATATATTGAGTGTGCTACTTTTATCTATTCATCTGGAGAGGGGTGAGATCATGATGATAATACAAGTTTCCTTATTCTTGACATCTGACACAATTTTACCAAATTCTACCCTTCGTGTGTCGAACAAATAATACAATAATTAAATTACTAAGAAAGTAGAAGAATTACAACACACACGGGGCTAATGGGTCACCATTATAATAGCCACAATTGTTTTTGTTCGTGACATTTTCTTTACCACCAATGATATCCACAACCAATTTTGATAATGCAAGTACTTTGAAACTAATCTGTAACAACGCCCAATATTCTCCTCGCAGGCCATGCTGGCTTTCATGAACTGAGCTTTCGTTGGACCACAATAATCCCATTTACATGCCACTTGGACGTATGTATGTTTTGCTCCTTTCTAAGTGGCTCTCGACCTCCACACAAAATTTAAATCTTCCTCATTTTGTCCTATTTTAATATTTTTAATGTGTGATTTAATATGCACCATTATACCACAACTTCACAATTATTTGAAAAGTTAATTACTTTATATATTTAAAAATACAACTTAAATGATTAAAGAAATAAAAACAATTAATATTTTTAATATATTGAAATTAAATAAATTACTTTACAAGGTGGGTGAAATTTCCCGTTTATTTTGTTGGTTAGTTATCTTTTTGGCATCTCACAAATAACGTATAGCTATTCGGTCACGAGATTTGCTAATTTTTCTATATATGTCCTTCCCTTTTTTCAGATTTCCTTTCCTTTTTGCCGATTTGCTATTTTTTCTATATATGTCCTTCCCTTTTTTCAGGTTTCCTTTCCTTTTTGCCGATTTGCTATTTTTTCTATATATGTCCTTCCCTTTTTTCAGATTTCCTTTCTTTTTGCCGATTTGCTATTTTTTCTATATATGTCCTTCCCTTTTTTCAGATTTCCTTTCCTTTTGCCCTTTTTTTCAGATTTCCGGTTTGCTTCACCTTTCACCGCACAAACCTGCAACACATTGTACAATTGGTTGAATCCGGTAGGATGTCTTTTCATGCCAGCAAGTTCTGTCCGTCTTTCGCCTTCTTCAACTCAAATCTACTGGACGACACAATGTACATCAACTATTTGAGCTTAAATCTACTGGAAGACAGAATGTACAAGTAGTTAAATTTGATTTTATCACTGTACTTTTTGTTTCAAGCGAAGTCGTTTAATGCCGTGTTCTGAATTTGATCTTATCACTTTTGTTTCAAGCGAACTCGTTTAATGCATAGTTGCCAAATTAGGTCGAATGGGCAGAAAAGATTGGAAAATAAGGCGTTTCCATTCGGTTTGTGAATTAATATGTGAATTCGTAGTTTGGTATGACATTCAGTTTATAGAAAGCGCAGAACAATTTCTATGGCAATTAATATTTAACCGGTCATAGGCCAATTAACGAGTTCTACTATTAAACTTAAACCAGTAATAAATCTGCCAATAAGCATATACAACCTAACCACGTTAATAATTATAAACTTATAAACTGAAAACTGGTCCATCTACTCTGCATACATGATCTAAATTTTAAGCTTTTGTATGGATTATCTGTTCTTTAAGGCTCGTGTTAAATTGTGATGTATTTTTAAGTTGGCACCAAAGGGTTTTATTTCTATGATACTTGTCACATTCTACCATTTTTATTTTTTATCTTTTAGGTTTCACACTTTTGTTAAATGGAACTCAACGACCTAGTTGGTGGATATTTATATATTTTGGTGGATATTTATATATTTTCTTTCCTTCTTGGGAATGTAGTGGGTTATGCTTGATAATTCATATTAAAATTTGCAATCTAACAATATATCTACTGGAAATAAGATTTGTACAAAAATTATAGGTTTTAAAGACAAGTTTCATGAGAAAAAGTAAGCTTTATTAAGGATATCATTAGGAATTTAGGAGTATGGCTTACTCATGTTTTCTTCTGTAAAAAAGAATTTCATTTGAGTGACTAGAAATAAAAATGACAAAAGTATGACATAATGTAAATATCACATCTATGACCCAAAATTGCCTCCAATTGAGTGTAATCTAGTTCAAAGAATTTCATTTGAGTGACTAGAAATAACAATGACAAAAGTATGACATAATGTAAATATCACATTTATGACCCAAAATTGCCTACAACTGAGTGTAATCTAGGTGAAAGAATTTCATTTGAGTGACTAGAAATAACAATGACAAAACTATGACATAATGTAAATATCACATCTATGACCTAAAATTGCGTGCAACTGACTGTAATCTAGGTGAGGATTAAGTTCATTGAGAACAATTAATCACGGGTTATTCTAGGACACAACCCCCATCCAAATTCCACTTAGTGGGGAGCTCAATTTTAAATATGGGAATATGTCTTATTGTTTGAAGACTTCAGGTCCGAGCCAAGTAGGAAGAGGAGGTTGCTTTCATAACTTATTTCTCAACCTAATAACAATTAATCTACATGATAGTAATGTGGCCAAGTGCAAGGGAATTATATACAATGCGAGAAAATCAAAACATATAGAAAACATGAAAGAGGTTCACTCATGCTATTGATTCTAGAAATGGAATGCTAATGTACTTACCTAAGTTTTGTTTGTTTTTCTCCTAGTACTCCAGCATGATTAAATTGAACTATTGAAGATATGCAAAGGGTGGATATACTTAGCTCTACATGATATCATTCACCTCACTGAGTTTCCAACTCCATTTCGGGACAAAATTTTGATTGATAGGAAATATATATATATCTATTGAAAATATTTGTCTTATTTAACAATAAGGTTCCCTTGCCAGACTAAACATATGCAATCATTCTTGAAATATTCAAATGAACTATGGATTCTTATATCACTAAACACACACAATCACTTTTAAATCTTCATATTTCATTTGAGATTCTTAGGTTCATTTATATTCATGTTTTGAATCACAATTTTGTATATTCATGCTTTGAATCACAATTTTGTATTCATTCTTGCCTTTAGATAGACAAAGATAATTTTTAGTGATTGTGATTCTCCCCCATCTTATTCATGGGCTTAAATATGATATGTGCATGTGGGGGAGTTATAAACTGTTGGTAGTGCCAAGCATAACTAAAACAATTCCTCAATTTATTGATATATTATCCTTGTAGTTTGAAGATTCTGTGTTGTTTGGATGACAAGATGTTTACTATTTTGTAGTCGAAGGGGTTTTTCTTACATATATAGCATGTGTTCAAGATGGTGAAAACATTAATAAATGTTGCTCTACACTGTTAATAATTTTGTCTTGGATAATTGTGGCTTGGACTTTGATGTCTCTCATTCAATCTTGAGCGTCCCCTATTTGTCTAGGTGGTAATTGTTGACACTAACATGCCCTATCAAAATTCTAAACTTGTAGCTTAAAGATATTGTGCCTCACTCAAAATGTAGAATTATGAGCTCAATACATATCAACATAACTATTCATAGTGGCAATTTGGTTTTGTCCTTCATCATTCTAGTAACACCACTATAAAATATTCCTTAAAGTGTATATCATATATTTAAGTGGTCAAGGAACAATATATGTATAGTGTATGACCGAACTACTTCATTCTCTTAATACCCTGGATGTTATTAGAATTTGGAGTACTATGCCAGGGGGGCAACTGTGCACCCTTTAGTGTTCAATCTTCTTGTAATTTTTATTTTATGTTGTAAATAAATAGATGTAGCTAGTGGTTCATGGGAGTCAAAATATTTCAATATATTGAGAGCATTCATAACGAATATTTTAGGAGTGTAGATCCTTTGAAACCAGCTAAACAAAATTAGGTTACTTATAGTGCAAAATAGTAGCCAAACTGACTAACAGATCTAGGTTAGGGGTCTTTGTGCATACCCTGTAGAAGTTGAGTGTGTGTGAGGTATATGAATCAAACATTGTGGTTCATGTAGTTTTTCTTCTCATTATTTTGTTTTGGAATAACTTTGTTCCATATACAAGAGGTACTCCTCAACTAGTTGGAGAAGTTGCTGAAACTTATCATTTGCACACTATAGTTGGACCCTTAAAACATGTCATAAGTTTGTTGTTTTATTAATAATATATCTGCTGAATGAGGTGTCATGCTTCAGGTTTCTAGTCACACAAACTCCACATTCTATACATTTTTTTTTTCAAATCAAGAGGTATGGCATGCCTTCATAAATCATGAATTCATCATGACAAACTATGCTCTGGCATTTTGGATGTAAATATTTCTGAATAGAAGTGCATGAGACTTGCTAGTATCAAAGGATTTTGTAGCCTATCACACAAGCCTCATTACCCCATTTCATTGAAAAAATTATTTGCTTCGACCATCTTATCAATATCACTACTAACCACAAGGTCGTTTTAAGATGTTTATTTAAGACTATTTATTTTTTACGAATTATAAATTAAAAATGAATTTCCACTACAAATTTCTCCTCTTTTCACATGAGGCTTATATAATTTCTATTCTTTCCCATGGCTCATTGTTACGAATTTCTCCCCGCTTCATATGAGGTTATATAATTTCTCTTCTTTCCCATTGGAGTTATCATAATATGGACTAGTACGAGGGTTATACAATTTCTTTCTTTCTGATGGAGTTATTAGGGCATAGATTGGCAAAAGGACAAGAGCAAAGTTTCCCATGGCTAGCGTCAGAGAAGGTTTTTGGTGCACTTCTTATATATCTCCATCGATAGGTGATATTGAAATCAGTGAGGAAGCTTTATGAGATGTATTGTCGATAGGAACTTATGGCAAATCCAAAAGGTTCTACTTTGTGACCTAGTCTGTGGTAATCGGTAAGAGTAGATATGGATTTGTTTGGACTAATTTTGATTTGGATTCTTATTAACTCAAGTCACCTCCTTTTTTATGTAGAAGGTTGTTCCCAGGGTTGGAATTTTGATTCTTCATTACCTGCCAAACAATATTTTTTTTACATTTTGGGTCTTTATGTTGACTCTTAATGAATTTTATGTTTAAATTTTTTCCCTTCAATCATAATGCCTTGATAATAAATCGACCCTTCATCAATAAAGGTTTAATTAAAAATATTCCTTTCAATCACACAACAATGTTAATTTTTCTCACATATTTATAATAAGAAAAAGAAAAATTTTCTTACATATTTATATTAAGAAAAAAACAAAATGACCATAAACAAATGATTTGTTGAATCATGAAGGTTGCTTTACTCATGGATGGGATCCACAACTCCCAAACCATCTAGATTCCACTTATCGGTGCTTCTCCTAAACACATGATATAAAAATTATGCCAAAATATAGAAATGTATTTTACTCACATCCAACTCACTGTTATTGCGATCGATTGGCTCCTATTTCAATATTCACAATTTGGATTTCCATTAGATAATTTAAACGTTGTAATTTTAGTAAAAATAAAGGGATTTCTTCCATAAATGTGAACAAAAAAACTTCCCAAGAAGAATTTTTTTATCTCGAGGACTTTGCAGTTGACCAAAAGCTATACTCGACACTTCCCATCCTCTCCATCATCATAATCACATGAAATCAAAGTGGGGTTTGAGTTTTTATTAAAACCAACACAATACATAAACTTAATTTATTTAAATATAAACAACATGAACTTAACTTATTTAAATAAAAACAAATATTATTGTGTGAATGGAAAATATTACAACACTTAATTATTGATCACTCTATATAATATATTATGAGTAAATAAGTGCCATCAGATAGACACTTATCACTTTAAATAACATGAACTTAATTTATTTCAATAAAAACAAATATTATGGAATGAACTCCAAATATCAAAGTACTTAATTATTGACCAGTTATTAAAATATATTACTAGTAAATATGTGCGATCAAATTCTAGGGTTGCTGCCCATGCATGTTTTCAGTTGTTTGAGAGGGTAGTAATGACATTTTTGTTAAAAAGTGAACTGTCAAAATTAAGTTTTATACCTTTCAATACTCATCACTAAAAAAGGTTTTTTACTTTTTTAAACGTAGAATACGTTCCAGTCAAACTCCAAACCTAGTGCTTCCTTCCATCATCGATACTCCTTTCAAAAATGACCCTCTTGAACAAACCTCCTTAGCCTCCCTGGGAATTTCTCCCTTAGGCTCCATTAAATTAAATATTTCTTCATTGCAGTTGAGTTTTACTGGCCGTTAAAAGTGTATTAAACCAATCATTACAGATACAATTATTACATTACTCTTTAGATCAGCCATTAGCCATTAAGACGCAACTAGGACAAAGGCTTAAATTATAGCATACAGTTATTAGAACTCTTTGATATCCCTATCCCAACATAATTGGAATAAATTTTGAGTTTTGCTATAACTAATAAGGCTAGGAATAATGATTAAAATCCTAATACCTGTATGCGACATGGCACCATCAGTTCTTTGTGTAGCATCCATGAGTATCAAACTTCATTATGAATGACATATATAGTGGTGAATCATTGACAATTCTATGGGAGACATTCCTCCATAACTTTTCCACATGCATGAACCTTTTCGTAATACCAAAGCATTCTATCGCTCCTTATAAAATGTAAATATAATCATAATAACCTTGACATGCATATGTGATCACATGTGAGTCACATGTATTATTCCATCAATCATTTCCATAAGAGAGGTAATTAAGTAATCCATATAACTAAGTTGTACGGTTTAACATCCTAAAGTAGGGATTAAACATGAAATACATACCATGTAAGTAAATCTCACTCAAATAGAGGGAAAAACCATTAAATCTATTAATATCCAAGGACATGTAATTCATTCAAATATTCTGATAACTAAGAAAACTCCTCATAAGAAAATTAGAACAGTAACAAAGAGAGAGCGAGAGTAAGAATCAACATACAAAAATTCCATGCAAATGATACCAACTAAATCTCACTTGGAAGGAGGAGCACCACTACCCAGCCATGAATCACCTCTGATTCCCCCAAGCCGAAAATCTTGCCAAGGTTCAATGTCCTCAACCAATCAATGCACTGGGTATTTAATACCCTCTTTCTTGATTTAGTTACCATTAGCGGTGTCCCACTTTTATGGATTTTTCCATTTGCCTAGGTGTTTTTCGAAAAATGTCTTAATTATCTCCCACGAGGATTTTCCTCATAAAATCTTCCCTTTATCTCTGGCAAAGCTTTTACGTCTGGTGGATCTTTATCTCCCATCAATCTGATCAATCTGCAATCCACCCAAGCTTATCTAGAATCACATCTAGAAGTTTTATCATGAAAGATTCATCTCTATCCAATTCCTCATGGGATTTGGAAAGCATCTCCTCTTTCTTGGTGCTCCAACCTCCAAGTAACTATATTATTAATTTATTTAATAACAAATTTTCTTTTCATATTACTTATCACCTAGCTTTCCTCAGCTTAGGTTTAGAATAGTTTAACCCCCAAAGGATGGTACGAAACGTAGCTTTCCTCAGCTTAGGTTTACAAACATTTAACGCACAAGGGAGGATATCACGCCTAGCTTTAACTTAGCTTAGGTTTACAACAATTTAGTGCACAAGGGAGGGGTGTTACATACTCTCCCCCCTTAAATTTTACATCGTCCTCGGTGTATCATTGCATCATGCCGTCATTCATAAGTAGTTGGTTTCTTAATCAACAGCTCTCATGGCTCTACCATCTGATGTAATTTTTCTCATGTACGTCAGTCACAAGGAGTGCTCCCAACACCTTTGCTTCCATAGCTACATCAGTCTCAAGTAGTGATCTCCTTTCATAGCTACCTGTAACATTTTTTCAAACCATTTGTGAGAATTTATAGATGCAAAAGTTTAACTATGATAAATATCATGATCTGGTACTTAATATTATTAAAGCATCTATTGCTTATCATTTATTTTTATCTGAAGAATGCAGGTTCTCTGCTTGGATTCTTTCAAGCCTTTGTTTTCTTTTTGAACACCTACTTTTGACAGTCTCTCTAAATACAATACATTAGTTAGCATATTTTCCACATTAAAATGCCTACAAGGTCATAACAGATTAGTTCACATAACAATATATATTCATCATACATATATTCATCGTAATTGTATGTATCCCAAATTGCGATTAACCATAGGTACTTATACCAACTTGCTTTCCTTCTTCTAGGTAACCTCCAAGTTTGTTTACCTGGCTAGACATCTATCGAATGACTCTATGCATACCTGCACACAAGGTATGTTATACACACCAATACACATTTCATTTTTCAACCTTGTAGAATATGTAGTCGTATGGTCCCATATGTATTGTTGTACATCGTCCATCACTGGTACAACCTATAATACCATCCTCATGGTATCACCTATATGACATAAACTTTATCCACATATTTTTCCACCATGCTAGTATCATACCAACATTCCTTTATCTTTAATTGTGTTCAGTTTTCAAGGTATTTTTATGATCATGGTTCATATATGTAATTAAGAAAGTTTTGTGTCAAGCGTAAATCAATTCCAGATTTCATGTGGTTACAATATCAATCACATAGTATTGTATTCATGCATATTTTAATCTTAATTATACGTTCTTCTTAATGTTCTAAAGAAGACTATCAACTCATAGATTTTGAAGTTTAATATTCATCAGATCATTAATTCATCTCTTTTCTTTTACTATTATCGTTTTTATGCCTCAAAAACCTGTTGGCCATGCATAATTTAGTGTAGTTATACATGAAATTTTTTACTACTTTCAATCCTACACTCCCTATAGTTGTAAGTGTTTATGATCTCAGGTTATTTACATGTTACCTCATCCTTAACATTAAATCACCCCTTACCAAAAGATGAGTTATCTACTTTATGAATTCTTGTTTTAGTTATGCAACATTTCCTTATTTGTCCAGACACCTTATCAATGCAATCCAATAAGAGTACCCTCAAAATTGCGTGATACAAATTATGCATTTTTATTTATATGACATTAACATGTTTTAAATAGATTGTTGGATACCATTTAATTGACCCAGTGGTCTATACAATTTGTGCTACTTCATCAATTACTATGGTTTGTACTCAAGGATACTTATAGGTTCCATTATGCATATTGATCAAAAGATGCATGTCCTGGAAACCCCTTAACTATACTTTCTTCCAACTAAAGAACAATTCACATTATAAGCAGGTGCATTAATCAAGGGATAAATTTGAACAAAAATGTATACAAGTTATATAGTCTTGTATTATAACATGTTCTCAGCATCCTTTACCTTGATATAATACTTTCATAGAAATAATACCATTTATAAGTTGCTTTTATAGCATGATGAGCATAGTTTAATCTTTGTTGAGAATCATAGTTATTTTTATGAGAATTATGATTCTTGCATTAATGGAGGCAACATATGCAAGTGGTCACTCAACTAATGATATCTTCCTCCCATGTGAATTACTTGTTATTACTCTTAAACGACATCGAACACCATTACTTTTAAGGTATTTTCTCCCTGTTGTATGCTATAACAATTTTAGTTATATGTTTTTTCCTCTAAGACTAATAATCTTCAATTCCCTTGTCCAACCTAACTCTTAAATATAGTCATGCATAATTTGCCTATTTATTGTTGGCACATAACAACCCATGTATGTATACTAACAAAATATAACTCCACTATAGTTCAAGCAATTCAAATGCCCTGCATGGAGGAAAAACCCAAATTTCTACATGCTATGCAAATTTGTAAGCATTCCCAGTAGCATAACATTGATTCTACAAGTCACAAACCATTAATCCTTTCTCAACACAACTATGTCCAACATCTAAGCAACAAAATATATAGTCTATCACAACATGACAATAAGTCCACACTACTTTACCATTATGATATTTAGGTCTATCACGCTCTTTCCTTCTACAAAACAAACTCCCCTTTAATATGCATTCAGGTATCCAACATATTTATGATTGTTGAGAAATGACTTTTACTTTCTTCAACATGTAAGAGACCATCAAGTTGACTAATGAATCCATAATTAGTACCAGAATTCATCACGAAGTGCTTACATAGAATATTCACATGACTCATTACTATGCATGATTCTCTTTCAACCTGTTTATTTAATTGACTACTTAGCGAGACTATGGTAACCACATACAAAACAATCCATGAAAAAACATGTGTACAACAATAAAAAAAATGATACAATCATGGACTTCCTCCATTATATAATCCTTCTTTCAAGTATTAGGTGAGATTTTTTTTAGCCATGTATCTACACAGTTATTATACCATTCAGAAACATCATACCAAATTTTCTCAAGTTTCTTTTTATGTACATCTGGTTGCTATCACGCATATATATTTATTTTACCTTCACTTCTAAACCATAATCTCCTCATGCTCAAGCATGACTAGTTTGGAGAATTACATTAAAAATCAACCCAACAAAATAACCAAATTTTGCATGTAGAAAATTTCCTCAGAAATCATTATACATAATGATTCATCTCTTCTACGTAATTCAAAATGAGAAGTTATTTTCTTAACCCCATGAAAACTACTTTTTCCATGTAGAATTTTCAAGTTTTGCCAAAAGAGTTCTCACATCTATGTTGTGTGTATCTCAACAATTCTAATTTTTCAATGTTCATTCATTGTGCTTTATGCAAAATTTCCCTATCCACAAAGCAAACATTTTTAGAAACAAATTACTCATGGTTGACCATACCTTGGTTAATTTTTTAACATCGCCTATGGGGTAGCATTAATAAAATATGTCCTTGGATTCATTTTAACATTTTCTCATTATTATTATTTTTACAATATAATCGTGAGAACGAGGAATATTTTTATCATAGATAACTGAAACTTATTAAAATCGGTATGATCTCATGTTAAGCATCATCCCTTCCTTATAAAGTGGATTTTATAATCCACAATAAGTCTTTATAGTCTAATGTGTATATGATTTTCGGCAGACCAAATAAAAAATGGGCTTCACAGCCATTATTCAAGAAAATAATCCATATGTAAACAAACCAGAACAAGTGTGAATCAACAACAACGTTGCAATGTCACAATGATGGAATGTTTGTAGGTAGAGGGTGTAGACCAAGTGAGAGTCTGGCTTATTAGTCACAGATCACCCATAACAACAACATGTTATGCTAGATTAAATCAAACAATTCACGTAGTTTCTGTTGGGAATTTCTGGGCATTCCGAACAAAAATAACAGAACAGAACAATGCTCTGTTTTTACACAGCGAAAACAGAAAAAAAAATCGCTTTGCTGAAACTGGTGTTTCAGCAACGTAAAAATTTCGTCGGTTGCTGAACGTGGTTTTTCAGCAACAGTGTTTTTTGACGCAAAACTATTTTCGACTTACGGTGTTTTAGCAATGCGATTTCGACGCTAAGTCATTTTATGGGCATCAAAATTACTTAGAGTAAAATCAAAGTGTTTTAACACTCTGTGTAACAGTAACTGAATATCAGCAAAAAACAGTAAACTGATGAA